>CAKNWW010342899.1:452-14968 GCA_932074435.1 Andricus kollari
AATTCAAGTATTTGGTTGAGACTATGGGTATTTTGTCGAAAATCCCTCTTTTTTAGTAGAAAATTAATCATTTTGGTTCAAAATTCATCTTTTACGTTAAAAAGTCATCTATTTGGTTGAAATTGTAATATTTTTACTGAATAAAATTTTTACACTGACTATTTGAACTGAGTTCAGCTGTTTGTCTGATAATTGATTTTGCTTGGTTGAAAATTAATTTTTTATTGAAAATTTATCTTTCCGAGATTAAATGTCAAATTTTTTCTTAAACATTTGACTTTTTAACTTAAAAATTCAACTTTTTGGATGCAAGTTTAATTGTATATAATAACACACAAAGAAGTGTGCGGAGCCAAAAACGCGACCTATATAGCATTGTGGTATGGGTCTAGTATAATAAAAATCTGCATTGATTAGAATTTTCTGCTTACCAGTTCTTTTTCCATTTGAATTCGAATTTTTTGTTCATGTCAAATTATCCCAAGTAGGCCACCATAAATCGAAAGTCGTTTTTTTCGCGGTCAAATAATTTTTTATATAGCCTTCATGTTCGGAAAGTTTTCTCCAGATTTTTGTCGCAACAAAAATTTTTTCCCAAAACTCATTCACAATACAAATTTAGTGTTACAACATCAATTTGAAGATTCGTACTTTGAAATCTTTTTTTAAGAACGTACATTCCAGACATCTTTCTTCTAAACATAAAAACATTAAGGGCATGTGATACTTCAATCGAGTTCAGTTCCCCCGGGTTTTTGTCCACAAAGCTTAAAATGGTGAAAAACGGAATTCGGAGATGCTATAAAATAGAATAACGGACGTCCCCGAACTCCTTTTTTTTAAACGGATAATAGCAAAAAAATATATTCTGCTAAATACAATTTTTCTGTATACTATTTAGAGGTTAGGATCGGTTGTCAAGTCTCTGTCATTCCTATAATGTCGGTATCTGTTGCACCGAGTGGCATAGAGGGCGTCCTAACGAGCATACGTTAAATTATTTATGAAATATATTTTTTGGATTGCCTATAAACAAGCTTAGTTCCGGGACATTAGTGACTATGTTTTATTACTTGTCCTAAGTTTTCGACCAAAAATATTGTGTAGTTTGGAAGTAAAGCTGAGGCGAGAATTGTAACACACATAACCTCAAAATATACACATATTAATCAAATTTAGCAAAATTGAAGTTTTTTAAATTATTCCACAACAGGATTCACCAAATTTTTAAGGCAAAATCTTTATTATTGTAGGGAAAAAGCCGGGGGAAACTGACACTGCTAAAATCGATAATTTTTTAAGTATCACATGCCCTTAAGCTTGTTTGAAAAATATTAATTGTTTATAAACAAATGGAACTTTTTGTCTTTCAACAGAAAATTTCTTTGCGCGTTTTTCTACATTTTTTCTGGAGAGAAATGCATACAAAAATATGTACTTAGGAATTTCTATTATTTCACGAGATATACGTAAATTGTTTAATGCGACGCGCGAGCGCTCAGAGCATGTTATGTGTCAGTCTATTTAAAATAATAGTTATTTTTGACTTGAAACACTCATTTGATTGCAGGCAATTTTTATATTTAGTTTGATATGAAGAATGTGTTGTATTAACCCTGCGCGGTCGTACATGGGATGATTTTGTCCCAAGCGAAAATTCACTTTGAAATTGCTGACAAATCGAAAAGGGACAGGGCCGCCCTGGGCTAGTCATGAACTTTTTAGCGGGACGAAAATGACCCTGTGCGACTGGCGTGTGGGTAAAAGTTGCGGTTTGAAAGTTTCGTTTTTCGCAATTTATTTATTTCTTTTTCAGTCTTTTAGTGTTACTTTTGATTTTAAATCTCTTGTATGTATAAAAATAATATTATTTTTGCAGTAAAAATCGTCGTCAATATTATTTTTCATAAAAATCCTTTATTTCCCTATCCTTGAAATTGTGTATTTTCAAACACTTCGATAATTATACTTTTTGTAGCAGGAACGAATTCAAAAGAATTTAGAAGAATTCCAGGAATTCAAAAGAACTAAAAGAATTCAAAAGAATTCTAGGAATTCAAAAGAATTCTAGGAATTCAAAAGAATTCGAAGAAATTAATTGCCAATTTTAGATCGTTTGTTGTAATCTTAAGTGAAGTAAGTGTCCCAGTAATCGTGAAGGTCCCAATAATCGTGTAACTTGCTTAATTTATTGTTAAAAAACATGATAAAAATAACATTTAGAAGAAAAAATACCATTTCTTTTTAGGATTTTATAGTATGAAATGGAATTTCAATAGATTCAAAGTAGACAGAAAAGAAAAAAAAATTGGCTTCACCATTACTGGTACTAAGATCATGATTACTGGGATGTTTACCCAATTAGGGATCGTGCACATAATACATCACACGTTTTTCTTTTGTTTATGTCGTTGTATCCTTTTGGTTTCGCAGCAATTTTATTCTTGTCTTCATTTAAACAAAGGAAAAAAGTGTGGCGCAACATGTGCACGACCCCTTATTAAATGTTTTAATGCAAAGAATTCCAAAGAATTCAAAGCATTCAAAGAAGTTCGAAGAATTCAAAATAATTCAAGTAATTCAATGAATTCTAGGAATTAAAAAGAATTCAAGGAATTCAAGAAATTCAAAAGTACTCAAGAAATTCAAAAGAATTCAAGGAGTCAAAGAATTTATAAGAATTCGTATTGTTCTTATTGTAATTTTAAGTAAGGTAAGTATCCCAGTAATCGTGAAGGTCCCTATAGTGGTGTAGGTCCCAATATTTGTGTAATGTGGTTAATGTATTGTTAAAAATCTGATAAGAGAAACATTTAGAAGAAAAAGATCACATTTATTTTTAGCATTTTATAGTATTAAATGAAATTTCAATGAATTCAAAGTGGACAGAAAATAAGAAAATTGGCGTCACCACTACTGGTATTAAGATCACGATTACTGGGATGTTTACCCAATTAGGAGTCGTGCACGTAATACGACACATGTTTTTCTTTTATTTATGGCTTTGTATCCTCTTGGCTTCGAGGAAATTTTATTCTCGTCTTCATTTAAATAAAGGAAAAAAGTGTGGCGGAACATGTGCACGACCCCTTATTAAATTTGTTAATGCAAAGAATTCAAAAGAATTGAAAGCATTTAAAGGAATTCGAAGAATTGAAACGAATTCTAGGAATTTGAAAGAATTCGAATAACTCAAAAGAATTCGAAGAACTCAAAAGGATTTAAGGCATTCAAAAGAATTCAAGAAATTCAAAAGTACTCAAGAAATTCAAAAGAATTCAAGGAGTCAAAGAATTTATAAGAATAACAATAGTGGTGTAGGTCCCAATAATTGTGTAACTTGGTTAATGTATTGTTAAACAATCTGATGAAAGAAACATTTAGAAGAAAAAGCTCACATTTATTTTTAGCATTTTATAGTATTAAATGAAATTCCTCTCAGAATTCAAAAGACTTCTGAGAATTGAAATTAATTTTTAATTTTAGGCTGTTAGTTTTAATCTTGAGTTATACTTATTTTCTGAATTCTAAGAATTGAAACAAAATTTAAAAACTCAAAAGAATTCCAAGAGTTAAAAAGAATTTAAAGCATTCATCAAAGAGTTCATTGGAATTCTAAAGAATTTGAAGAATTCAAAAGATTTCGAAATAATTCACAGAATTCTAAAGAATTCGAAGAATTAAAAAAATTCAAAGGATTTCAGAAAAATTAAAAAGAATTCCAAAGATTCTAAGAATGCAAAAAATTCTAAGAATGAACCTCAGGTTTTGTGAATTAGAAGGTGGCAGCACAAATCTGGGAATATTTTTATATTCTGAACATGTAGTCTCTAGTCACATTACAAAATACTAGCGTCGTTACCGACTCAGGTTGTGCGAAACCGGCAGGTCGCTTCTCCCGGAAAATTCAAAGAATGAACCTGAGTTTTTCTAAATTAGAAGGTGGCAGCACATGTCTGGGAATATTTTTATATTCCAACATGTAGTCACATTACAAAATTCTAGCGTCGTTAACGACTCAGTTTGTGCTAAACCGGCAGGGCGCTTCTCCCAGCAACCGCGAGATGGCGCCTGCATCTTTTTCTCAAGTGACTTTCTCCTCTCTTTCTATCTCCACTCCGTAGAAAAAGAGGTTCGTTCGATTTTCGACACGGTATCGAAATCCCACTGCAGCCGCCATATTTAAATCATTTGTAATGCAAGAGCTTCGAGGTGAGCATTGCAAATATTCAAAATATATACATTTAGCAATAATATAGCAACTTTAATTGACCAGACAGACCTGCCCCATAATATTACCTGTCATTAAAAAAAAAATTAGCACGATATTTCAATTTCCCTCTTTTTAAATTGGCGGAAAAAAATAACATGGAAAGGTCGGTAATGTGGTAATCGTGACGTCATAATGTACTACATGGCCTTAACGTTTGGAGTACTTCTGAAATAACTTTAGACACGATTTTACGATTCGCAACACGTGTACATTCTTCTTCTTCTTATTCTGCGTTGGCACTATACCTGCTTTACTATAGCTTTACATATCCGCCCATGACCAATTTGTGGAAGTGTGTGCTCCACTGAATCTGAAACATAGTGTCGGGCAGGACTCGACTGAGCCGACTCACAAGAGATGGCAGTCAGTCCGGTTTCCCGACGTGTGTAGCAAGGCGGCGAAATTCAAAAGATAATGGAACGGCCGCTCCGTGTGGGAGGAACCCTTCAACAGAAAGATTCCCCCCGCACAAGGCGGCCGAGGAAAGATTGAAGTGTATTTAGATTTCGAGGTTAGCTTTCTTTAAGAATTTGAATAAATGACTGGCAATTTCAATGGATGGGTTGACTAATAATTGGTAACAACAAAAGGGGGGAGAACATTTCAGAATTTTTGACAGGGCTTTAGTTAGTTCTGATCTATAGGCTTCGAATCTGGGGCAAGCCCATAGAATGTGGTGTAGGTCTTCGTTGACCTCAGGATCACAGGGACATCCTCCAGAAAGTACTATATTTTTCCGTGCAAGGCTAGCGTTTAAGGCATAGTGATTGTTTCTCATGCGACATAGGGAGGCTATCCACTCTCTAGGGGCAGCGAATGATAAGAACCAGGGCTTTTTGCTGTATTTGTAGTAACGCTGGGTGAAAAGGACACCCTTGTTTTTTCCTATTTCTGTAAAGTAATTGTGGCAAATTTCATCGAGAGTTTTTCGGACAGAGCCGAAAAAGTCAGAGAAAGGAAGGGGGATATTTAGAAGGGAGGCGTTTTTGGCTGCTGATTTAGCCGCCACGTCCACTGCTTCGTCTCCTGTTATACCCTCATGTCCAGGGATCCATACCAGGGAAACGACGCACTTTAATTTTTCTAGAACCGCTAAAAGATTTTTAATAGTAAAGACTAAGTAAGAATTTATATATGTAGGGCATTTATTGGCGATGCTTTGAAGAACAGTTAGTGAGTTTGTGAAAATTACTGATATAGAAAACCGGGTTTGGATAATGTAGTCTAATGTATAGAGTATGGATATGGATTCAATCGAGAAAATAGAGGCAAAATTTGATAGTTTCCACATTCGAGTTAGTTGAGCATCTGGGCATACCAGAGCAAAACCAACTATTGTTTCAGGTATCGATTTGGAATCGTCTGTATAAAAGTGGATGTACTCCTGGAACTCATTTTCTACCAGGTCTCGAAAGTCCTGTGTAGGGGAGGGGTTTTTTGGACTAGTCTACCTATTGCTGTGTTCATTTTAGGGGAAAGTAGAATGTCCTCGTATGGAAATTCATACTGAGGGTGCGTTTCTGATCTACGGATCCGATGTTTAAAATCTTTGACATTTTCAAATGCGTTCAGAAGGACAAACCGGTTTTTGATACCACTTTTAGTGATTCTAACGCGTTCAGATAGGGCTAGCAACATATCTGGAAGTTGGTTTGATAAGTCTGAAAAGGTTCTAATGACGTATTTTTTGATCAAAAAGCAAAATCTTTTGTTGAAAAGAGGTTCACAGCATTCTGCCATCATAACGTTAATAGGGGTACTGCCCCTGTAACCGACGGCTAATCTTAGTGCTTCATTACAATTTTTTTCAATTTTTTCAAAATATTTATGAGACACGAAGTTAAAAACATGGGATCCGTATTATAAACTGCTCCTGATGAGGGAGACATGAACCATCCTAATGATGATTGGATCTGCACCCCGCCAGGTGCCTCCACGAACCTTTAAGATGTTCAATATTTTCCTAATTTTATCGCATAAGTATAGAAAGTGAAATTGGAAAGAGAATTCGAAGTCGAGAATAATACCGAGAAATCTAACATGGGGGGAGGGGGATATTAGGATGTTATTTAGTGATAGGGTATATGCTGGCTTAAAGGCATCAATATTGGGTCTATTGAATAGAACCAATTTGGTTTTTTCAGGACAGACCTCGAGACCTCTTTGTTCTAAAAAGACTGCAAGTGCATTAAGGCATTGTTGGAGGGATTGAATACAGATTGTTGGATCAGAAGATCGACAGAATATGGCAATGTCATCTACAAATTCAACGGTACTGCAATTTTTAGGGATGAGTAGGCGAAGTTTTCTAGTATAGATGGAGTAATTTATCGGGCTAAGAATACAGCCTTGAGGAAGGACCACTGTAATGCGTCTGGGGCCCACCAGTTCACCATTAATTTTGAAATAGACGTTTCAATAAGAATGTATGGGATGACGCTGGGAAAAGCACCTTTCAGATGCAGGAATAGGCCTGCAACAATCTCGCCACTGGCAAAGCCCGAAAGAATTTCGGTTGACAGTATAGCAAGATTATCACCGCAGGATCTTCTCTTCCTGAAACCGAACTGAGCGGGAGACAGAAGATGGTTATGTTCAACATAACAAGAAAGTATGTTGTAAATTAGCTTTTCCATCACCTTAAACAAGCATGAAGCCAAAGCGTTTGGACGAAATTTGCCTGGGGTTGATTTAGGAACGAAAAAAATAATGAATTCATACGAAGAGCTTGGAAAAGAACCTGATAGGTAAATGTCACTGTAAATTTTGAGAAGAATTGTCTGGACTTGTTCAGGAAGTTGTAATATGATATTGTAGTTAATTTTGTCTAAACCTGGGGAGGATTTAATTTTTAATGAAGTCAGGGCGATGGAAAACTCGGACATGCCTCTAAGAATTCATTGGTCTGAAAGCTCACCTGCTCAGGAAATGAATCGAAGAAGACCGTTGGTGGAAACATTTCCTCCGCTAAAGCATGGAGGCTTCTGATTGTTTCTGTATCTCCTGAACAGGATGCAAAATTTTGGGAAATTGCTTCTTCGAGCAGTATTAAGTGTGGCCTTGTTTTTGCTTCTAGTCTGTTTAAAGTAATGTAATTTAGATCATTTCTGCATCTCCTGAAAGCAGCCAGGGCCTCCTTCCTTTCTCTGACTGCCGCGTTGCAATTTTCATCCCACCAAGGAGCCGAGATGAATATTTTCTTTCGCGAATTGGGGTAGTTAGTGATTCTAATAGGTTTAACGGGAGGGCATGCCGTAGTGACTGCTTCATCCACACTTTTAACGAAGGCTTCATATTTAGTGCCACAATCTATCGATTGGGAATTAAAAACACTCTCCTTCTGGGAGATCGATACCGTGAGGTGAGCATCAAAGTTTGGACCAATCAATTCGCTTAATATTACATTTGTGAGAAAAGAATGGGGCAATTGGGGTTGAGACTCCCAGGCTTGAGACCACTGGGAAGTGGTCACTGCCTAAGGAGTCGTTCCAAACCCCCCAAGGGGAGATGTTAAAGAGGTTTAGAGATACGAAGGTTAAATCGACGATTGAAGGGGCGCTACCAGGCCTAGTGCGGTAGGTGGGTTCTGCGGTATTTAGGGGAATCAATTCTGTTTGGTCTAGGGCCGAGCAGAGCTCCAGCCCGTCATTGCAATTGTGTGAACTTCCCCAAAGTGAGTTATGGCAATTTACTTTAGAGTCCGGTTTTAGAAAGGTCTCAGACATAAGAAGAATATGAAAATCGTCACGGATATTTGATAGGTCGCCTTGTTTATTCTAGACGCCCCGGCAATTCCACTGGACAATTCTCAATCTATTAAGCTGAGCCATTATTAGCAAGTAATGCTTTAGTTAGAAGGTTCACACAATTTAGGACTTTATTTAAGATATTTTGACTTTCCTCCGTTTTGAGGGGACCCGTGGCTATAACTTCAACCAAGTTCATCAAAGCAGATAGAGTCGAGTTGATAATCGAAAACCTGGATTCATTTGAACCCGGTTTATGAGCCTGATCAGACGGGGGTGGGGGGCCGATACGAAAGATTTTGAGGATGGGGTAGGGGTGAGGGAGGGGAAGGGAGAAGAGGGAGAGGTGGAGTAGGAGGGAGAGGCGGGAGCGGACTGAACCTGTTGATGAAGGGCAAAGCCGTTTGAAAACAGGCTGGGAATTCTGCCATTGTTGTGGAGGTGAGAGAAGGATGAGTTTGAGCCTCGTCGAGATGACAGGTAGAATTGGGCATTCGAAGGAGGGGGCTGCTTGGATTTTGGGTGGTGGTCTGTATGTTTCCGTACAGGCGGCAGTGGTGACTTGGATTTTTCGGACAAAGTAGGGGCTGTCAGTCTCTGGGAGAAAGAGCGTGAGATCTGAGAAAGAGAGCTCGCAGGAGAGGGGGCAGGTACATCATTAAGCTCTGGGAACATTGAGAAACTAAATGTTTGAGAGGAGTGAGGAAGCGGCTGAGAGGAGGAGGCATATTCGGCCCCTTTGCCAGATCTGAGGATAGACTTGGCTTCTTTGAAGGACAGTTTGTATTTTGTCGCAAAAACACGTAGCTCTGTCTGGAATAAAAATTCGGGGCATTTTTTATGGGAGGACATGTGGTATCCGCCACAGTTCGCACATTTTGGAGGGCTACTCGCATTAGGACATCGCTTCACTTCGGTGTGTACCTCTGAGGAGCCGCAGCGCTTGCAGCGCGCACTATATCTGCAGTGCTTGCTAATGTGACCAAATCTGAGGCATTTGATGCACATTTTAGGTTCCGGGTTATAGAGGTCGACCGGAAATGATGCCAGGTAGATGGAGGTTCTTTCTGGAAGGGTCGTGCCTTCAAAAGTAACTAGGTTCGTTTTAGAGGGGATTATTTTAATTTGTTGAGTGTCAGGATCGATTGTTTTTCTATTGAGTCGAAGAGCTCTAATTACCTTGGTTTTGCCTCTCAATGCACCCAGGATCTCGAGATTCTCTACGATTTCCGATTCGGAGATTTCGTGTGAAACGCCACGAATAACACCCTGACACGTCACGAAGCTAGAGGGGTGACTTTGCTATAACCTTCAACTTTCCGAAGCTACTGCCACGGACGTCGTTGATCAGGCCTAGAAAGTGCTTTTGTAGTAAACGACCACAAGTGTCCGCGGCAACATCTTTTTTTGCATTTTCCGAACTGGGGTTGCGCTGGACGATGATGGGGCATTCTCCTTCTTCAAAAATGCTGTACCGGAGTTGGGAGGGTTACATAGTCTCCCTTGTCTGAGTGACATGGGCACTATTGAGGTTAAGGTTAGTGAGGTTAGCCAGGTATGACACAACGCTCGAAGCTTCGGGGAGGCTGTTAGAGAATTGCGTCTGGGGGATGATGTTTTTATTTGAGGGGATTGATGTCGAAAACATGTCAGCGGTATCCATATCTTCCAAATCATCGCCTGGAAGGGATAACTGGGACGCTAGATCCGGTTTTTCGGACAAATTCGCGGAGCATTCGGAAACCGCGGGTGATTGAGCTTCCCCACTCATGGTGCGTTGCTTTTTGCTTCCTCTCTGTCTCTTACGTCTCGCGGGGACGACCTGGTAACCTTCAGCATCTTGTTTCTTAAGGAACATAAGAGCTTTCGCGCCATTTTCGAGATCCTGCGAGGGGATGGAAGTCAGCGGGTCAATTAAAACTTCTGGAAGGGCTCCCCCCAAACTACTCAGCATTTCATTGCTCGAGGCCATGCCTCAGCAATGTTAAGTAAAAAGATTGCGATTAAAGGGATTAAGCGGGGTACACAACACGAAAAAAAAATCGAGCACGTGGCTCGCACTTGAAAAATGGCCGATGCCGGCCAGTGACAGGAGGTTATACTCACCATAGACCCCAGGCCTGGTTTGTTAACCACACCTAGGGGATAATTGAAGCTACGCGCGCCAAGCGACAAGAGCTAATTCACCTGCAAAGGTACACACCCTAATAGCACGGAACGTTCCCGGAACGTTCCGCGGGCACCTTCGGAACGTTCCCGGGAGGTGTAAAATGTCCGCCGGTTGGGAACGTTCCAGGAACGTTCCAAACATAAATGACCGTTATTGTTATTATTATCAATAAATATCACGTAAACCGTAAGTGATAGGTCAAAATCGATGTCAGCTTATGATATGGATATCATATTATAGATAGTATATGCGGTACTCAAAAATCAAAAATGACATCCATTTTCACCTATCTCTTACGGTTTACGAGATAATTGTTGTTAAAAATAACAATAATGGAAGGTTCCCCTCAGGTCACAATGGAACTTTCCCAAACGGCGGACATTTTACACCTCCCGGGAACGTTCCTGGAACGTTCCGAAGGTGCCCGCGAAACGTTCCGTGCTATTAGGGCACGCCACTTCAATACTTAAGAACAGTACACCGCACTATAAAGTGAGACTGCACAAAAACACATCCATCTTCGACCGTGGTCTCAACGGACCGTAACACGTGTTCAAAATTGCTTTTTTAAAGTTCGCATGCGCTATAATGGCCGCCGGTGTGTAAAGCAGCCCCGTGGTACTCCTTTGGAAACCTGTAGAAAGAAATTTGTTATGAGAGTGGACCGTGGCCGAGTGGGGGCGACACCTATTCTGCTGGGCGAGATTTCAAATAATGCAATCCGAAAATATTCCGCCACTACCAAAAGCTAATTATTCAAGTAATAAATACCTTGAGGGGCAGAATGATGACAATAATAATAAAAAACAATAATTAATACAATTAAATGAGTTGAAGAAAAATTAATAACTATCAAAAGTTAATAATTAATTTTCGTTGCTATTAACTATTTTATAAGGAACTAACGAATTCCGTATTTTCTAAAAATTATTATAATTTGTAACACTAAACTCGTTTTAATAATAATTTGTTTATAATTATTTGTGATACTTAACATTATCAACGTGTAATAATGACCAATGTTATAAACGAAAACGAAATGTTGGCATTTTCTCGTAGAATAAGTTTCTCTTTAAAACTAATATGGTTAGAATTAAAAATTACCAGCCCTATGCATCGCCCGTGTATGTGTATGTGGTAGTTGTTCTCTTAGCATCCGGAGGGGTATCGTAGTTCAAATAAATCCAACAATTAGTAATAAAAAAATACATGAAAACATGTAATTAATATTAGGAAAATTGAATATAAAGATGAGCTTTTTTAAAACAGTTTGAATTGTATTAATATTTTTCTGATTTTTTGAAGTCTCACCCCCTCATTTGTGTCTTTTTCTACCCTTTAAATTACCCCAAAGCGTTAACAATTCAGTAAGCCCTTGCATTTTAAAAAGAATCGTAAAAACTTTACAACGATGATGTAAAACTACCATGTGAGCAGTATGAAGTCTGCAAGTTTTTTCTTAAGATTTAATTTACCCCCAACTTTACCAAAACTCACCCCTGAAGACACTAAAAAGTAATTCTTGAGTATCTTTTCTGAATTTTATGAAAGTATAATGAAAATTTAAGTGGCATATTATGTAAAAAAATGTATTATACAAATATGAAAATACTGCTCAAAATAAACATTTTTTCCCTTTTCACCCATAATAATCCATAAAAAATTACATTTTCTTTGCTTAAAACTTTTTGTATAAAAAGAAATTTATATTAAATATTTTTATTACTCAGTTTTAAAGAAAAAAATGTAATTTTTTATGGATTATGAAGGGTGAAAAGGGGAAAAATGTTTATTTTAAGGGCATTATTTTTCATATTTGTATACTAATTTTTTTTACATGATTTACCACTTAAGTTTTCATTTTACTTTCATGAAATGCAGAAAAGATACTTAAAAATTACTTTCTAGTGTCAGGCTTAGTACTGCTCACATGGTAGTTTTACATCATCGTTGTAAAGTTTTTACGATTCTTTTTAAAATTGTAGGGTTTACTAAATTTTTAACACTTTGGGTACTCTAAGGGCCGTGCCCTACCTCTAAACATTTAATTTTAAATCTCAAAAAATTAGGAATTTTGTTTTCACCAAAAGACACAAAATGGGGACGTGAGACATTAAAAAATAAATAAAACTTGTATGGACCAACCTGATATATAATTTATTATAAATAAATTATATATATTTTTCAGAGAGAGGAAATTTCTAGATGAATTAATAACAAAGTATATTATAAGGCTAATTATTATAGTCTAAATATCATTTTTACTATTATTATTAAATAATATCAATAAATGTTTAAAATTTTCAACAATTACCATTGTTTATGAAATGAATTAATTACATAAGCAAATAAACAATAGAAAATATGAATACAATTGAAACTGTTTTAAAAAACTCATCTTTATATTCAATTTTCCTAAAATTAAATTACATGTTTAGATGAATTTTTTTATTACTAATTACAGCTGCTCTTATTGTTACTGAAAACTATGTTCTTCTTTTATATTCATAAAAAGTATCAAGTTTTAAATGAATTTGAGTAGTTTTGCTTTATATAACAATGCAAACACAGGATTACTACAGTGGGTCCAGAGACAGTGTGGCAACCTAGCCGGATCCCACCATTCTTAGGCGGGATGCCGCCATTTTTAGTTGAGATTATCTATAGTATAGTATAGTATATATATATATATATACTATTTAGCTATAGTAAATGTATAAGAAAACTGAGCCAAACAGCGAGTTGTAAGTAGGTTGCCACACTGTCTCTGGACCCACTGTAAGGATTACTTGATCGGAGCGCCATCTGTTGGATTTATTTGAACTACGATACCCCTCCGGATGCTAAGAGAACAGGAAGAGTGGGGGCGATGCATAGGGCTGAAAATTACTTTTGTACTGATAACTATTATAGATAAATTCAATAAACAAAAAATAAATTTTTTATATTTCGGTAAAAAAGGCATTTTTTCAGATAATCTGGTTTGAAATACCTTACGGAAGGTGTTCAAAAGTCAATCATCATATATTAACATTTGCCATTTTTACTAATGATATAACCGATTTTCTGTTATTCTTGTGCAATAGGTTTTTTTCTAAATTCAAAACGGATGTTAAATTTTTCAAAATAAAAGAAAAAATAATGAAGTATGCCCCCAGCTTCGGAGAACTCGATCGGAAAATTCTAACTTTCTAAGTGCTGCCTTAAAAATGTTGTTTAGAATAGGGAAAATGTGGAAAAATGGTCTTATTTAAAGCATTTTTTTTAGTACCTTCTAACTTTGTTCGAACATTTTTCTTTTATCCTTCTTCACTGTGTAATTATCAAATTCATGGGGCAGTTGCATGAATTTTTGACAATATATTTTTTAAATACCGCATAAAATTCTAAAAATATAATTTATTACTGAGAAAAACAATTATTTAAAAAAATTACTAAGAAACTTATTCAAACAACTTTGGGACCTTGACACATCACACTTCCGGCTCCAAAGACAATCAGTAATGCCTCATTTCACCGAAATAAATTCAAAAAGTATACTTTTTGAATTAAAAGAAAAAAATTATCTTACTTCAAAAAACTTTCCTTAAGTAATGATATTCAGTTTTTAATGATGTACTGGAAACTGGAATTGTGCACGGTTTCGGTTCTGGGCTTGGACTCGAATCCAGGGACGCCGAACGTAAATAGGCAGGGTCACATGAACGCTTTCTCTTCGATTTTGAGGCATGACGTAACTTGATGCAACTATCGCGCTGAGTGCGGCCCTCTGTTGTTTGTCACCACGGAGAAAAAGGTCTAGTTGGGGTAACAATGATCCTGGTTAGCCGTACTGATATCGCCGCAAAAAATCGGCGACAGCCGACTTTGGAAGGCAATATCACATCAGGAAAAAATGCCAGGATGTTCTAATAACGATTACACAAATATGCTAAGTTTTATGAACAAAATGGTGTTTCAAAAATTGTTGTAACAAATTTTCCTTCCGAGCTGTTAAACAAAACACAAGTAAAAATGCTGTAAATAGACCCACTGCTCAAAGACCTGCATGGAGAAAAATAGTTAGTCAGTCTGAAAATCTAGAGTGTCAGACTGACTATATTTCAGTTTTAACTATGGGACAGCCCCCTAGATGGTCTAGCGTACGATCCATGGTGTGTCAAAATTTTATGGTTAGCTTCACTATCCCAGAGTGTAGAGTTTACGATCCTGGAGTTTAAAACTGATTATCTCAGGAATTTTAGTTTGATTATTCTGTAATGTTAACTTAATCATATCAGTTGATCAACTTTATTATCTTTTGTCCTTCTTCTACCTACATAAATAT
>CAKNWW010342917.1:0-13710 GCA_932074435.1 Andricus kollari
TTTCAGCACAATATCACTATAATATTTTTACAAATTTCATATTGAAAGCCTTGCAAGTCAGTTTGAAATTTAATCGTTTTAGATTTAGCTATTCTGAATTGATGGGTTTCACTTTCAGTCAGGTTAAAATTTAATAATTTTAGATTCAAATATTCCGAATTGTTTGTTTTCGATTTTGAACATATGAAATTACTGGTTTTATAAATTCTTTGAAATCATGGAATATATCAAATTGAAAGACTTGATAGTTGCTTAATTTTCAGTTAAAAGAATACTGAACCTTTCAAACTCAACTTAAAAAAAATAATTTTGATTCAAAATGTTTAAAATTGGGCATTTTTAAACATTAGAATAATATATGTATGGAAATATTTTTTCGCACTATTTAAAAAAACTTTCGATTTTATAATTTTAAATTGTCCGATGTTTAGTAGATAATTTTAAAAATTCAATAATTTCAAATTGAAAAATATTCGATTGGACAATGTTAAGAGTGAATAATTATTCTGAATGAAGTGTTGAAAATAAATCTATTTCAAGTTAAAAAGTATGTTGTTTAAAATCAAAATAGATAAAAATTTAACTTTTTGAAATTGATATCTCAGTAATTGAATAACTTTTCAAATTTTAAATGGCTACAATTTTAGAGTTCTGAATTTTCATGCTGTTTCAATTTTGCATTTAAAATTTAAATTATTGAATTTCGAAAAGTCTAAATGACCACTTGAAAATTGATAGTTTTCCAACCATTGGAATTTACTTAAAATAATTAAAATTGTAAATAGTTCATGTATAAAAAAGTTTTAATGTCGCAATTCGTGGTGAATGCGAATTCTTTCAGTTTTAAATAAAGTTCGGATTCGTTCAATTTTCAATGTTCCGGATGAGAACATTTTTCATTTTTATAATGTTTCCAATTTAAAATTACTGTTTACTTTGAACTTTTTTGTAGCCTAATTGAATTTTAAAGGTTTATAACTGAAAAGGTTTCCATTTGGAACAATGAAAATCAAGTTTAATGTTAAATTATACTTTTTCGTGTAATAGCAATTTAAAACTCTAGAATTTCAGAAGCTTTAAGAAGCAATAAATTCATTTTTTAGTTGCAAAGTGTCCAAAAATTTGTAAAAACGCTCAAATTGCTTGAAATCGTTTAATTTAAATACGAACCCTTAAAAACTAAACAGTCTTATTAATAATTATTTTTATTTTTTCATTTGCAACTTTAGACCGATCACCAGATTGGAGATAAGGAAACAAATTACTTTAAAAACAAAAGTTGGATTGTAATGAAATATTCCAAAAAATGGTTTGACATGAATTATTGTTCCTATTTTTTGGATGTCAAAAATCGGAATATTTCCAAAAAGTGGGTCTTTTGTTCCATATTCTTTATTCTTCATTCAATATTCATGTAGTCAAATCTTTATTCAGATAAAGAATTCAAAATGTGAACTATTGTTCCACTAATGATAATGCTACAAGAATAAATGTGGAAAGTGTCAACTAGATATCTAATTCAGAAATACCAAATTCATAAATATGAATGTACATAAGCTAGAGAGTTCTAATGAAAAAATTATTAATCCAATAACAAAAGTAAAAAGTAATAAATGAAGGTTATCATTGGGGGCAAAAGACTTGTCACGATTAGAGTACGTGCTCTTAATAATAAATACTCGTCAGTAGTGAAGAGAGCGATAAAGTTGCCCCTTAACTTTGCGGCCGAACAACTTATTGTGAAATGTACTTTGACGGGAACTCTTTTCACTGCGGGAAAGCTGTATCGAGAGAGAACTTTTGAAGTCGAAAGCTCTCTGGTAAAAATGGAAAAAGTATCTTCACGTACGAGCTTATTGAGTTACTGTGAGGAATGTCAATTTTCTTTGGTCACACGTTAATGTGAAAAACGTATTTGTTGCATTATGAATGGAGAAATTCAAGATACTAACTCTCCTATAATTAAATTAACGGAAGTGCAGTCCTGTGATTGTTCTGCGCAAAAAAGTACCCGTATCATTAAATAATAATAAAAAAAATTCTCTAGTTTTTCTACAAAAAGTTTTATAATCTTGTAATTCAGCTTATGCAGCAATTTAAAAAAAATGAGTATGCTAACAATAATTTGAGACTTTGGTTATTCTTGAGGGTGCTCAGAAAAATAAGTAAGGTACCATAATTCAGAACTGTCCATAACAAGAGGTGTTTGGTGGGAAGAAAAATCACGAATCAAGAATTTTTATTCAATCAGCTCAACTTTGTATTATTTTTTTTACTTTCTGCCTTCATGATGTGTAAAGAAAAGCAAAGACGTACAATATTTACCCTCCGATCCTCACAATTGAATCTGAAAACTCAATAAGCCTAAAAGGCAGGAAGGAAGTCTGGAAAGGAGTGCGAAACATGCTTGAAAGTTGAAAGCCGTCGTTGTTGGAAGAAAGAAGGAAACCACCCCTTCTCTCGGGAGTAGAGGGCTTTTCGTTCATTAAACTTATCGAATCGTCGGGTTAGCACAAGGCTTGAGATTAAGAGACTCTCCCAAGTGGCTTCGCGCGTTGTACCCATACACAAAAAGCCTAGTCGCGTGGGTGAGCTTGGTGAAATGGTGAAATGGTGTAATTATGAAACGGTGCCACGACCTGGACAAAGAAAGGAGAGAAAAACGAGGGCGTCCAGTGACCGGACGATGATCAAAGATAATAATTTTCGATCAAAGATTAAGGATCACTCCCAGGAGGACCACGTGGTCCCAACCAGTCTAAGAATCAAAGTCGGACGAAATATAAAATGCATGAAGCGAGAATCCCTCGGGTGTGGTGCTTCACTTCTCACCCCGTTCCACAGGATATCTACGAACCTACCCTCGGAAACATGTCGCGTAGGGTGCATAGCCGTGTCGCCTACAGAAAGGAGTGTCAATGGAGGAATAGGAGAAATCGTTTTTTATCTGATCAATTTTTATTTTATGTTTTCTTTTCTGTGAAATATATGGTTATCCAAGGTGTATTAAATATACTAGAAATTTACTAGAAAAGGAATGCAAAATTGCATAAATAATAAATATGGTAATTTTATTGTTTTATACTCTGAAACTTGAGAAAAGGATTGTTTTCTGCATTTCTTATTGATCTTAACAAAATATTTGATACTTTGTCCAGAAGATATGTAGATGACAATTACAGTGGTTTGAAACAAATCTTTTAGAAAAAATACTTCTATAGTGAAAATGACTTGATATTAAATTTCAACAGTTTTCAAATTGATTTTTTCGTCTTTTTTATTTTATTTAGTTCTTATCTTAAATTTTTTTTTTAATTTGAAAGTTTTTATCAAGTTTTTAAGAAATTTTTTTAATTCGTAAAAATAAGCATTCAGCAAGTTTTAAGTGGATGCTATCTTTAAAAACGATTTCCCACTGTTTTAATATCAATTTAAGATCCTTAATGACCTGGAAAAATGTTTGATATGCGGAAAATTACGAAAGATTTTGTTTTTATTTTTAGAGGACACCCTGAAATAGTATATATTTATATTAAGCATTAGACTGGTACGTATTATACAATAGTTTTTAATGGATAGCTTTGATGATTCAAAATATTAAAAATATCAGCATCTTTTCACATTGCAAACTTTCAAATTGAAAGCCTTGAAAGTTAGTTTTAAATGGAATGATTTTAGATTTAAATATTCGAAATTGTTTTATTTTAATATTAATTGCACAAAATTGGCTGGCTTTTTAAATTCTTTAAAATATTAAATTATTAAATTTAAAGACCTGAAAGTTGCACAATTTGCAGTTTAAAAGAATTGAAACAAAATATTTTCCAATTAAATGCCTCCAGAATAAATTCAAAACGATGAAAAAATAAGAAAATCATTTGTCAAATTCAAGCCTGAACAATGGAGAAGATTTTAGAGCTAGGTACTGAACATTAGACTTTTTTTTTTAATGTTCCAAAATATTGAACATTTCATGCTCAACTTAAGAAAATAATTTTTAATTTAAATGCTTAAAATTGTGCAATATAAAAAAGTGGAATCA
The DNA here is from genome assembly GCA_932074435.1 of Andricus kollari. Classification (NCBI taxonomy): domain Eukaryota; kingdom Metazoa; phylum Arthropoda; class Insecta; order Hymenoptera; family Cynipidae; genus Andricus; species Andricus kollari. The sequence continues at coordinate 4,043 of CAKNWW010342917.1, forward strand.
TAGCGACCTTGTTTTGGATTCTTTTTGTTTAATTTGTAATTTTAAAGGTAATATATTGAAATTGTCTGATTTTTAGTTAAAGATTTGAAAAAATGAATCATTTGAAATTGAAACATATTTCATTAGAAGATTTCAAGGATGGACAATAATTCTGAATAAAGTGTTGAAAATTTAACGATTTGAAATAAAAAGTTAAAAATTGTTTTGTTTAAAATCAAAATATATAAAAATTGAGCCATCTGAAATTGAAACGCTAAATTAAATATGCTTCTGTTTCATAAGTTCTAAAATGGCAATTAAAATTAAAATGGTTGAATTTTGAAACTATAATTAACAATTTGAAAATTGTAAAGTTTTAAACAATTTAAATTTTAATGGATTTGAGTAGAAAAAAGTTTTAATATTATAATTCTTGCTAATTAAAATGGTTTCTGTTTTAAAGTAAGTTCGGACTCGTTTAATTTTCAACGTTCCGTAATATAAATTTGTTCATTTTCAATATTTCCTATTTAAAATTACGTAATTTGGTACTTTGCTTCGACTGCCTTTTTTCTGCTGCCTCCTTTCCGGCCCATTAGAGACAATTACATAACAGAGGAAAAAAAGAGGGAGAAAAGGAAAGATTTGTTTTACGATTGTCATATTTTCTAAATTTTAATCTGAAATCATATAATTTTGAGATTCTTCAATTGAAAATAAAATTGTTCAATTTTAAACGTATTGAATTAGAAATGATATACAGTTGCAACTCCTTTCTAATGAAATTGTCCAATTTGCAAAATTTTGATGTGACATTTTTTAAATTTAAGAGCTTTGGATTAAAAAATTTTCAATTTCATATTATTTCATTTTTATCGCTCTTATTTGGAAATAACATCAGTTTAATTACTTTGTATTCCATTTGAAATATTGTCCTTATTTTTAAATTGAAAATCCTTCAATTATTTTAATTCAAAATTATCAATTATTGTTTCAAAGAGTTTTGAAACTATTATTATTAATTTTATTTGGTAATGGGCGAGGAAATAAAAATTCAGGGACTGCTAGTGTAATGATAAAGAAACATAATGAAACGATTTGTACTTACTACATTAAAATACTAAGCCACTTGTCAGTTCACCAAATGGAAAAAAAGAAGCACAAAAGTAAAAATAAAAGGGGGAAAGTTGAAAAGAAAGACAAGGAAGGCAGGGAAGACAAGGAAGAAGGAGAATGAGGTGAAGGCAGAAGAAAGGAAAAGAAAACCTCGAGTATTTCCCCAACTTGGTAAGCCGAGTCAAGATCGCGCGAAGATTTCTTGAGTTCTTTCATCCTATCCCCTTTTGCACCCACTCTCGCCTATCCTTTTCTCTTTCCGCTACTGTTCTTCTTCTGTTCCGACAGACTTGCTAGGCTGTGGACCAAATCTTTCGAGAACAGATTAGGGGCCGAGATATCGACTTCTTGACTCTCTCGACAGCGTATCAAATATATAAATGTACTACTATGTATGTATATGTGCATGAAAGTGCGCAAAGCGTTGCAGTGGAAATCCGCGCGTGCGAAAGAATAATACAGCCACCAGTGTAGAATCTCGAAAATGATTTGAAAAATCGGCAAACGCTCGCGCGTATCTATAAAAATGAGAGAAATTCACGGAAACGAGGAGGAATTTCCTCATCGGCAACGTGTCACTGTGTAGAACTCGAAATCGAATAGATTTTCTTTCCTGGACGGAATCTGATAAATTCTGATTGAATCGCTAAATTGAAAAATAAATCGAAACGAATTCTGGCTAACGAATATCAGCTTTGATATCAAACGAGGTATGGCTATCGTATCTCAGAATAGTCTCACTCCTTTTCTCTATTAGTGAAAAATCATGTCAATTTCCAGCATTCAAAAGTAAATTTCATTTGGGTATCATGACATTTTTACATTCTCATCTTTCTTGAATATTCTAGAATAATGCTCCAAAGCATTCTGGTTCTGGAGGATTCAGAAAAAAGAAGATTCTTGCTAATTATAAAACACTTCGTCATTTATATCTTCAACTCATTGAGAATGTTCTAGAATATTCTCGAATATACATAAACAATTTCAATCAAAGAAAATCTTATGTTTTCAAATATTTAAAATTGTTGTAGGATATTCTAAGACTTCTCATCAATTTGCTAAACGTATAATCAGCATTTTCAAAAAAAAATACAAATTTAGTTTTATTCTTTGAGACCGAATTTCAAATCATGCTGATTAGCCGGTGACATGTTCAGGATTGGTTTGCCAATGAAATTTGTTTTTTTTTTGCGTGAAATATAAGGAGACACGTATTTTTATAAAATTGATATAGCGACATTTTTACACTTTTTACAATAATTTAAAAATTTTAAGGGTAAAATAAGTTTTTGCCAATTTTACTTTAAAAACCGTGCCATTTTTTAAACTTTTGAGATAATAAGGTTTTTCTTGTTTCACTTTTCCTAGTTTTTAGCACTCTTTCAAATTCCATAAACAAAAGAATAGAATTAAAAATAGTAAGGATATTCCAATGTTTTGAAAGAGGGAAAAAAATGTCTCAAAAACCTCATTTTTTTCCGAAATTTTTTAGAATAATAGGTACGAATATCGTCTACTTACCATAAATTTTGTATTTACTATTTTGGTTATGTTTTTAAAAAGAAAAAAATTTATTCCAGTACGTCAAGTTTTTTTCACTCTTTTGAAACCGATGACCACAATGAAGAAAGAATAAGAAATGTTAAAGCTGTTTCCATTTAAAACCATCAAAACACGAAATTTTATAAGAACAGGTACCTTTTTTTTTGAAATTTTCAGAAGCGATAGGTAATGTATAGCCAACTTAAATTAAATTTTAATCTTAGGGTTTATTTGTATATCGGGAAAAACAACATACTATATTTTCTTAATATTCTCGCATTTATTGTATTTTACTGCTATTTTTTACTTAAAATCGGAAAAATGTGAATTTCATTGAAAATAACGATATAATGCGTCAAAATTACAAACATTTTCATGAATATGCATATTTATATTTGTTTAATCCTCAAATTATATTTATAAGAGCTATTTCGATTTCAATAAAACTTGGCGAAGTCAGAGTGTTGTATAAAAGAAATGTTGTGCCCAAAGCTTTTTAAACAATTTTCAAAATCACGGGAGTTACGCTATGTTGAATTTTGGCATCACATTTTTTTAAATCGTCGATATTTCTAAAAGCGTGAAATGAATAGTTAGGTTACAGAAATTTCTTATAACCATCGAGCTGCTTTCTTATGTCGCGGCGTGTGCGAGGGCACTGGTATGCTGGGAGGAGAGAGTGGTGGCGAACAGCCTTACTAAAATGACGATATCTCGGGATCTAGAAAAGTCACTATCACTTTTTTTTCGAATGAAAGGTGAAATTATAAGGTATATTTATATCCTGACTAGAAACATATAACAAAGTGCGTTGTGAACCAAAAGTAGAATAAAAAATTTTTTTGAACTTTTTTGGGTCAAAATTTTCAACAATAAAAAATTCTATACACCAAACTCTCGGTTTTAGTCCACCCGATTTTCGTCTTCCTAGAACTGTTGTCTCAGGCGATAGAACGGTCGCGATGTTTCCCCGATTTGGGACCGAAGACATCCCCCGCCACTGGACTGAAACCGAGAATTTGGTGTATTATTAAATTATTGTATACTTCTTTCTATAATAGCTTAAGGTTTTACTGAAATTCGTTTTAGGGTTTTAGAAATATGGGTAATTAAAAAAATGTAGTGCCATCAAATGCTGCTTATATATAAACTATAATTTTATTAATGTTTATTAAAATTGAACGACCACATGCAGATCATGATATTTCTGACCTATACTGGTCCCTACATTATAAAAAATGTTTGATAAAATGCGTAGAAGTTTCAAAAGTTCTTTAGGGATTTGTTATTGCTCTCGTTAGGTAGAAATACGTACAGACAGCAAGGAAAACCGTCTTTCACAAAGAAAAAGTGTGTGATACAAACGTCTGATACAATTTTATATGTAAAAGCAGCATTGATGTCGCCTTGGTGATGAATCTAGAGTTCTCATGCTCCATCTGCTACCTTTTAATACCATTGGGATTGCGGAAAACACGTTAGGAAGGCGCGCGGCATTAATATTTGAGGTCGTCGTACAAGAGGATTTTGAGGTGGGCTTAAGTTAAACAAAAGAAGAAATCTACCAAAAGAATTGCGCATTCGGCTTTCAAGGTGATTCAAAGACACGTTTTCCCAAAAGGAGTTATTTCCTCGTAATATCTTACCTGACAAAGCAGATTCCACCGCGTTTTATATTTTTGGTTGTTTGGACTCAGCATCTCTTTATTTGTTCAAAAAGTATTGCATTTTTCATTTAGAATTTTTTTTCAATTCTAAAACCGATAACTTTCGCCTTGAAAAGCAAATCTGTTGCCATTCCCGTAATTTTCACGCGTGAAATATTTTGCCTATTAAATCATTTTATTGTGAATGGCAAAATATTTTTTATAAAATACAAGTACCTTTTAAACGCTCTAATTCGATCCGCCCTTCGGTCGAGTGTATATTGCATCGCTCGTGAAATGATTTCTGTTATATCCTGAAACACCGCATCTTTCTTTGAGACCTTCACCTTTTGCGTTCCCGCGGGTAACAGGGCAAAAAAGTATATTAATTGCGCTCTGCGTTGCGGTGTTATTAAATTCTTATGGAAATGCAGGAGTATCTCGGGCCCTACTCATAAAGTTCGCTATTGTGTTATAAAATCTAAATAATTTCAACTTCTCGAGAAGCGAAGGAGCTGGAGAAAGTGCCAGGGAGTCAGACTAAAAAAGAGTAGGATAAAAAAGGAGTATAAGTGTGGGGAAAAGAAGAACTAAGAGGAATATCAAAAAAGTAAAGTGTGCATTCCATGTCAAGTGAAAGAGTCAAGCTTTATAGATTTTAATTATCTTTGATCATTCAGACTTTTGAGGTAGAGGTAAATAGATAATCAGTTCAGAAAAAGGAGTAAAGTTTGCTCAATTGTTAATATTGCAAATCTATATGTATGATTAAACCAATGTATTACTAGCCATTATTCTCAAGTTGACAAATTATAATATTTTTTTAATATTTTCAATTGTTGAACAAATCTTGTTTCGGGCGGAGTGATGTTCATTCCTTTATCGACTAACACCATTTAAAATCAAACTTTATTGAGTTCCATGAAATTTTTTCTTTGAAAAAGTTTAATCAAGTTTTATGAAAACTCAATGTTAGCTTAGGTTTCATTTTTAAAGTTCAAATAATATTATCTAATAGGGCGGCCTAAATGAAATAATGCATACATATGTTCCCAGCAGGCCTTTAAAATACCTTGTGACATTAAAAGTACCTAGTTTCTTATGATGGATAAACAAGTTTTTTCTTGAAAATTATAAGACGTTGTTAGAAAAGGTCAACAAATAAAAAATAAATATAGAAAAGTTGAAAGACCACCCTCATCAATTGAAAGAACACGCCTTGTATAAATAAAATGTCTATTTTCGAGCTTTTCATACAACACTTCTAATGAAAATATTTCAAGCATTTGGAGGAGAATAATTAAATTTTGTATTCAAAATTCGTTCGCAATGAGGCATCATTTTTTTTATACGTTTCAACACCCTGGCTTATTTGAGAAATGTGCAAAAAATATTCGCACTCGAAAGTTAAACAAACTTTTGGTCCTGATAGGCTAGGCAGATCCTAATTAGGGCCCGAAAAGACTGACTAGATGATGAGTATAAAAATTAATTTCTTTCCAGAGTTCATTTTTCATTTTTGATACTTTTAAACATCCTGGCTGTGTTTGGAAGTATGCAACAAATATTTGGGTTTGATACTGAGAAAATTTCTGGCCATGTAGGGCTAGCCCCCAATAATTTTCTACACGGGATTTCTTTGATTCGAGTAATCTGTTTTCTGAGTGTACGAGGATATATGCATTATTCTCGTTTAGGGGTGATTTTTAAATCTTAAGGCTGTCATTTACTACATCCGTATAGGACATGGAATTTTCAAATATTTTCTGCTGCATTTTTATACCTATTTTACATAACGTGTGTTACAATAAATAATATATCTGTCGTCATTAAAGAGAGTGGGGTACTCGGAAATGAATTTTTTGGTCATAAAAGGGCTGCTTTTCAATTACTAAGAGTGGTTTTGCAACTTTGCTATGTACTTTCACTTTCTTACCTTTTTCGACAACTTTTAATGAGTTTTAGGCGAACATAAATTTGTGTATCCACAATGTGAGAAAATATAGGTTTTTCACTAATTTTGTTTACGCTGTGGCGTTGTTTAACAGCCCTGAAAACCTATTCCTCCATGGTAACAAAATTTGAAACGAATTCACGGTTGTTGATGGAAAGTATTGTCCGCCATTGAATCAAAGAAACTTTTTTGTGTTTGGACCACGCTAATATGCAATAAAAAATAGCGCTGCGACGTACTGTGTGGCTATTCATTGTGGGTGGATTTATTTCTGATCACTTTATGAGTACTTTGCTTCCTCAAAGGCATCAAATAAATTTGTTTCCTCATAGAGGGAGGTTTATTTTCACCAACAACAAAAAACTGACACTTTTTTCATCAATTTATGGTTAATATCTTATACCGAACATATTATTTTAAACATTAATCCAATTTTATCTATCTAAACAAAGTCAAACATTTTTTTGAATTTTATCAATCGCTAGTACTAGATCATAACAGGTCACGGAAGGTTTGTCAATAGGTTCTTGGATGCGTCACGAAAATGCAAACAAATGAGTCAGATACAGTATTTTAGTATTCCTAATATCAGCAAAGTTTTTTTCATATAAATATAAAAAATAGTTTTTCTAAAAGATCATAAATCCGTACTAGTAGGTCATATGTTTTAACAATAGGTCGATCGATGCGTCTCGAAGACGCGAACAAATACATCAGACATAGAGAACTAAATAATGCTATGTGCATCTGGCAGGTACCCCTTATCCCTGCAACTTTAATTTTCCCCAACGAGCATGATCAAAAGTTCCGGCCTGCGGTCATTGGGGAAAGCATAGTGTGCAGCAAGCTACTATTCCTCAATACTCGCGCCAGAACTTGCGAATTACATGCTCATTGAGAAGAATCTAAGTTGGTGTTTCCTCGATCGTTGACGTCACCGTGGACTGAATGGGCTTTAGTCCACTAGAGAACTAAGTTATGCTATACGCATCTGACAGGTACCCTTTCTCCCTGCAACTTAGATTCTTCTCAACGAGCAAATTCGCACGTTCTGGTCTACGGTAATTTGGGAAAGTATCGTGTGCTATAAGCAGGATACACAGTCGATTATCAAAGAGCCATGTACTATTTCTTCAAATTTCTATTAAAAAAGACCACTTGTGATAGGCCGATTTAACTAAAAATCTTATTAAACCTAAACATTGAATGGAGCTAAAATTTGTCCAAATTTCAGTATCAATTTTATGTATAAAAGTTGATTTGATCCAAAAAGATTTAATTTTCTTGCTGGATATGAAAACGTTTCATAAATATGAAAAAGTAAGGAAGAGGGTAAAAATAAATAAGGTTTGTTTGGTTGTAATTCTTCACCAGAAGACAAGGACCACTGGAATACGAAACGTACAAGAAGGCCAATCAGATATTTAGATTATGTTTACTAAATCAGCAGTCCGACCTTCCGTCTTTTTCCTCCATCTCCCAGCCACCCACTCGGTTCCGCGATCTACCTGAGTTTCCCTTCCCGTATCTCTGGTGACATCGTCGCCAAGAAGTTAACGGACAAGTTTGCTCCTTCTGCCACCAACGTCAAGTTAACAATTCGGTTAGGAAGTTGAAGCTTGGTCCCGCTCCAGGACCATTCAATGCAACGGTCTTCCACTTACTAGTGCTGTACTACTGTAGTCGAAAGAGCTTGACTTCTCCTTCCTTCCATTCCAAGGGTGACACGCGTCACGTGAAAACTGGTAAACTTAATCATCGTTCAAAACCCACTACCGTCCTTTGGATTTCAAAATTCGTTACTTTGCCGGCTGCTGAATCGAGTTTGACCATCTCTTTATAATTCTCTTTGACCAGATATAGAGATTCGCAGCAACAGGCCTTTGGAGATCCTAGAACTTTGTACTTAAGGGTAGCCGGTTATCAATTCAATTAATTAATTAGGTTTGCTAATTACGTAAGATTAAAAACTTCAGATGAGGAAAGGGTATCATTTTGGACCTCTTGTGATATTTGTGAGTACAAAAAATGTGTTTTTTCTTTGTTTCAGGTGAGTTACTTCAACGTATTTTCAATGGAGTTTATTTGTGAGTATTAATAAATTGTTACAAAGTGTATCGTCGTTCTGGAATTCGGGATGAGTAGTCAAATATTTTTAATAAGTTTGTCTAGTCGTCCCGAATTTTCAGGACGACTAGTACATCCCGTTTTCCAACTCCTTCAATTTTTCGGGTTGAATAGATACAGCCAAAATGTTATACTGTCAATTACACACGATATAATTATTTGGTGTAAATATTATTTCGATTAAAAATTATTCATCCACTGGATGAAAACAGAGTTTCAAAATCTATATGAACCATGAATGTATAATACTGAAATAGTTAAAATAATTTAATTCGTTTTTAAAGTATTTTTGAGAACAAGAATTACATCAGTAATTTTTTTCTGTGATTTGGCGAATTGCAGTTTACAGTGTTCTTCTAAATCACGGCAGATTTTTACTCACTCCGAAACCCAACTCCACTATATCGATCAGCATTAACCCGCATCAAATTCTACAGATTGTTTTTAATTCATTTCACATAAGGTGAAAAATGTATTTGGTAAATATTTTGAAATTATCGCATTTTGAATTAACAACATTAAAAGTACTTAAGCAACTATCAGAAGCAAGTGCAGGTACTGGTATTATTTCCGCCAGTAGTATATGGGTCATTGCCATAAACTTGTGAGGTTTAAGTCCCGCCGTTTTACTTATTTCCATGACTCAATAGATTTTTTTGAATAATACTAGGATAAAGAACTTACATCGAAGTAATTTTTAGCAAAGTTTCAAAATTTTAGCTGCATTTGGTTAGAAATGAGAAAGTAAAATATAGCCTAAATTTACACTCGGTAACATGTTCCCAGATAAAAATTCGCACACCAAATTGAAAAATTGATGACAATAGAATTTTGTGAATGATTTGAGCTTGTACGAATCATTTCGATTGGGCGAATACGTCTCAAAATCATAAATAGGGATAAATATTTTAGTTTTACAGATGCTGAATAATGTTTAAATGTTTGTCCCTGAAGTTTTGTTTCCTCTCGGTGAAACTGGTATTTTAGGATAGAAATCGAAAAAAAATCTCTTTGAAAAATCTATAAAAAAGACTTATTAAGTGCATTGTATTTATATTATTATGTATATATTAAAAAATTGGTCAAACAACCACCGCAGGGTCCCCTTGGGAGCGACTGGCATCCAAAATGACACTGGCTCCCAGTAGAATCGCGGTAAATCACACACATATTAATTTAATTTAATTTATTGTAAACGTGAACTAAAGAATGCTAATTGTTCCTAAGTTAATACAATTTTGCAAAATGTAAGTATTCTGATGAATGGGTGTTCTGATATTTTTATATTGTCAAACTCTTTTGCC
>CAKNWW010342929.1:536-10668 GCA_932074435.1 Andricus kollari
CATCTTTGCATATAAGGAGGAAGACGATATTAAACCACTAAGCGATTTGTTTCCCGGCCACGATTTAAACGTAGATATCGTATTTGATATGCAAAACAACTGGTGGGAAATTACACACAGAGGAGAAATAGAAAAATTGGGTGTCAACCGTCGTTTTTCATTTGTTACTGCGCTAGATCAAGCTGCTGCTGCTGCTCCTGCTGCTGCTGTTGCTGATGTTCGTAAATACCGCCACGACCATGTGGTAAATGAGCATGCACAGTACGAGGCATCCATAGCAGCATGCAATGAAGCAAAACGGCACGAAGACCTATTAACATCATTTCTAAAACCACATCAACCAACGTCTGAAGAAAGCCAGAGAGATATCTATACTGTATACTGCCAAGCATATCTTGCAGCATACATACGTTTTTCAAGCCAACACGGGAGAAAATAGGTATTAAGACTCAGTATCTGAATTTTCAACCATAGGACAATTCTCTAGATATTTAGGTTTAATATCTAGAGTTTGTTGACTCTCCGAAAATTGGATAGCTAGGTATGATTCCAACGTCAGATCGAACTTAAGTCCGCTGTACTATACGCGGGTTTTTCTTGCGATTTTCCTTTTGTACTACAAAAATATTGTGGGTGAATACTAGTACAGATATTTTTAAACACGGGCGCAGCCATTAGATTGTAGATTTACTAGAAACTTTAATTTTGCGTACCCCGATCAGTCGAATGTGATAAAATGTTATGTAATCATTTCAAATAAAACTTAATACAAAACTGAAATACAGTATCTTTTGTGACATTGAACAAACAGAGGTGAATTCTTTTCCATGGTAATTTTCAAGTGGGTAAAGTTCTTTTCGCTTCGAAACAAAAGAAGAAGTTGACAAAAGTATTAAATTAAAAAATTTCCAACACTTCTGATAAGAAATCTGTTTGGTTATTAGCTCCGATTTGTTCACTTTAGAACTTTTCGTGTTGGTCGTCAAATTCAGCATTATTCAACAGTCTTTAGAGCGTTTAATTTAATTTGCAATTGTGATTTGCCGATTATCCGAAACATTAATTGAAAAGTTACCTTACCATTGGTCTACTGGCTGAGATTGCTTACAGTAAAGTGTCATTCTCGTCCAATGTAATAAAAACTTCATTTCCCTACAATAAGTTTACTGTCTCTCTTTCTTTTTCTGATCAACCTAAGCCCTAAAAGAACAATAACATTCCCTGACACATAGAATGCAAAATTTACATTACTTAATAGGGCCAAAATTGCAAAACGATTATTCAACAAACTTTCTTTTTAATCTCATCAGCGACAAGTGGTTCTTTTAAAAACGAAAGGAGAAATGAAAACCAGTCAGCTACCTTCATCATTTCAAACAGCCTTGTTTTCGTCCTTCATATTAATTCCTTCATTAATAGTCAGCCTTAAGTTCTAATTGAGGGATTTTGGTGTCTTTCTGGATAACTTGTTCTACACTCAGTTTAGGATAGAACCTTCATTCATCTGCCTACAAATTTCGATTTTGTCCTATTAGTGCATCCTAATTTTCTGTGAAAAACGAACCAAATGCCTTTCAAGTTGATCCGGGACTTGATCTTTATTACATCTAGCAACTATGCTTTCAGCTTCAATCAGCTGTTCGTTGTCCATATATTCAGCAGGGAGTTAAATCATAGGAGGCTGCTGTTCCACTTTAATTTTGATGGAAGCGATTCTAACCATTTATCGACTGAAACTTTACATTTATATTTTCCGTGTGCACGCCTTTCGTTAATCAAAGTTTCAGTCCATTCCGAGGCTATTTTATTTTTTGTATTATTCATTGTTTAAATTTTACGCTAAACTACCACCATTATGCGATACATTTTTTTTCGAGTAGAAATCATGTCTGAATTAAGTCGCGATCCGTCGTATCGTGGAGAGTCTAGTTATAACGTCAGTCCCACCAAACTTCGGTTAATGAGGGGTTTGGGACGGAGCTGGAACCGAGAGAGTCGTAGATGGTTGGTGTTTTATGCTGAGAAGGTCAGCAGTCTTTCACAGCGTTTTATTTGATGGGTTTTCATATGGTCCCATCTGCTAATTCCCGGCCCTCCTCTGGGTACGAAACCAAAAACTTATACAGGGTGACCCATTTTGACATAGAAATCCAAATATCTTCTAAACTACCCCATAAACGAAAAAAACGGTTTATACAAAAGTTGACCAGAACATAGGGGACCATTTGATTGTAACATTGAGTTTGACCTAGGGGTCGATTTTCAAGGTCATTTCAAGGCCAAGATGATTTGTTTAAATGGAAATCCCTATTTTTGACTGCAGATTCGAAAAGAGTGGAAAATTTTACGTCACAAATGTACTATGGAATTCAGTTTACAGACGTTTAAAGGCGGGCGTCCCAGACTTGATCTTGATGAATTGTGTTTGTCATACTTCTGCACTAATCGCGAATAAAAGTTGTTACGATATTCCTGACTGATGCGAATATTTACTAAGAGCTATTTCAAGTTACGTTTCGTCAAATCGCAAAGGTATTGCTGAGCTCACTGAATTTCAAGAATTTTTTTATAACAATTCTCACAAATTTTGGAAATTAGCAACGACGAGATGGCTTTCATTCCACCAGTGCATTTGTCGTTTTTTAATGTACTGGGAAGCTTTAGCTCTTTATTTTACTGCTGACGTATTTCATGTAAACGGAAAAGCTAAAGATATTTCTATCAATGCAAATTACCAAGATCAAGTCAGTCAAAGCCTTGTTTAGGGTCTCATGTAACGGCCGCTAACGGAATTCTAGAAAGACCTCCTGTCAACGATCGTCTAGTATCAAAGTTGAATTTCATGAGTCCAGAAACTGCGTTGGATTCTGATGTGAGGACTGAGATCACAAATTTAAATGACATTGCTCAACATTTTGGTAGGTTCGGTATTGATCATTTAACTGAAGAATGGGAATCTTTGCTCTATGCTTTTGAAGAAGAAGATATACTAGAAATGAAAAATTTGGATGTTAATCATTTCTGGGCAGTTGTACTAGACTCTAAAACTCCCGGTGCAAATGTAGCATTTCCTAATTTGCGCGATTCGTTATAAAATGTTCTCAGTCTTCCACATCCGAGCGCAGCTGCCAACAGAGGCATCTTCAGTTGGACCCCATACAACTTTCCTCCCTCTCAATCCGCAATCCTACCCGCGAAAATTTGAAATAGTTCTTTGAATTGTTTTCCTTCTGTTACAATATTATTCAATTATTGATATTAAATTTATGAAAATTTATCAATAGAAGTAAGAAAAACAAACCTTCATAAGTTTACTATAAATAATTGAATAATATTGTAAGAGAAGGGAAACAATTAGAAGAACTGTTACAAATTTTCTCATCTTCACATAAAAAGAAATTTTAGCACCACTAGAGGGTAAAACTCTGCATTTACCAAAAACAGTTGAATTTTAAACACGAAAAGTTGAATTATCAACAAAAAGATGAATTCCCCACGAAAAATTAAATAGTTGACAGTTCAACAAAACAAAAAATTAACTTTCTATCAAAAAAGACCAATTTTAAACAAAATACATACATTTTTGAATAAATAGTTGTATTTTCAACATAAAAAGATAAATTTTCAGTAAAAAAATACTTCACCAAAATAGCTGAATTTTCAACCAGATATAAATTTTCGACTAAAATGATGAATCTGCAACCAAAAAAATAAATTTTTAATAAAGTAGTTCAATTTTTATCCAAGTAGTTGAATTTTAAATTAAAAAAACTCAATTTTCAGCCAAAAATGGAATAATTCAATTCTCAATTTAAAAAAATTAATTTTAAACAAAAAAGATAAATTTTTAATTAAAATGATGAATTTTCAAACAAAAAAAAAAGAAATTGGTTCAACCTTCACTCAAATAAATCAATTTTCTATAAAATTCTTAACTAAAAGTATAATCATTAGGAGGCAACAGCTAAAAAAGATAAACAAAAATAAAAGGCAAATAAATTACCAACAAAAACATTATATCAGGGAGCCCCAAACTTTATTTAAAAAATTTCCTAACTTTATTCTGACCAATTTTTCATTTTTAACTTACAATCTTTTATACACATAATAAAACAATTTTAAATTAAAATAACAAAATGTCTAATTTATTATTTTCGACAGTCATTTAAAGTGTGGCTGTAGGTCAGAAAAAACCTGGAAATCATGGGAAACGGGGGATTGTATTGGACAGGGAAAGTCCGCGATTTGGAAAAAAATCTCACAAAATTTAGGGAATTTCTATAATATAATAATTTAATAATATTTCTATAATAACTGTCCAGAATAATAAATTAGAGATTTTTGTATTTTAATTTAAAATTGTTTTATTCCGTGTGTACAAGATTCTAAGTTAAAAATGAAAAATTGGTCAGAGTAAAGTTAGGTAATTTCAAAAATGAAGTTTGGAGCTATCTTGATATAATGCTTCTCTTAGTAATTTATTTGCCTTTTATTTTTGTTTGTCTTTTTTAGCTGTTGCCTCCTAATGATTATACTTTTAGTTACAAATTTTATAGGAAACTGATTTATTTGAGTGAAGGTTGAACCACTTTATTTTTTCTTGTTGAAAATTCATCATTTTAATCAAAAATTTATCCTTTTTGTTTAAAAATAATTTTTTTAATTGAAAATTTAACTAATCCATTTTTGGCTTTATTGGTATAAAACTAATCTCTTTGCTTGAAATATTTTCTTTTTTGATTAAAACTGCAACTATTTGGTTGAAGATTAACTTTTTTGGTGGTAGAATAATAGTTTCGTCTTTTGGCTGAAAAGTTCAACAATTTGGGTGACATTTTTTTCTTTTCTTGTGTGAAAAATTCAACCGTTTTGTTGAAAAGTCGTTTTTTGGGTTGAAAATTTGTATTTTTTTCATTTAAAGTTGACCTACTTTGTTAAAAATTTATTTTGTTGATTGCAGATTCATCATTTTAGTTGAAAATTCATATCTGGTTGAAAATTCAACTATTTTGTTGAAGTATTTTTGTACTGAAAATTTATCTTTTCAAGTTGGAAATACAACTATTCATTCGAAAATGTATGTATTTTGTTCAAAATTGGTCTCTTTTTATAGAAAATAATTGCTTGTTTTGTTCAATTGTCAACTATTTAATTTTTCGTAGAGAATTCATCTTTTTGTTGATAATTCGACCTTTCGTGTTGAAAATTCAACTGTCTTTGGTAAATGCAGAGTTTTTACCCTCTAGTGGTGCTAAAATTGCTTTTTATGTGGAAGATGAGAAAATATGTAACAGTTCTTCGAATTGTTTTCCTTCTTTTACAATATTATTCAATTATTCATAGTAAACTTATGAAGGTTTGTTTTTCTTACTTTTATTGATAAATTTTTATAAATTTAATATGAATAATTGAATAATATTGTAACAGAAGGAAAACAATTCGAAGAACTATTTCACATTTTCGCGGGTAGGGTTGCGGGTTGAGAGGGGAGAATGTTTTCTCGGATCCAACTGAAGATGGCTCTGTTGGCGCATCAAATATCTAGGCAAAAAAATACATTGGAGTCGGACCACCGTGGCAGAACGTACATTTTCAATCGTAACGGATGTAAAAAATAAAAAAATGAATGAGCTTTTTACCACTACATTGAATGATCTGTGCATGGCTAGTGTAGAGACTAGCCAGTTCAAATTAATGAAAGGTACATTCTTGTATAGAAATGACAAAAAAAGACACAAAAAGGTAATAAACAAACAACTTAAAGCGGGAATGGGTGTCAATGTTGCAACTCTTGAGAATCATGAAGATATTGAATTACATGTTGAATATTTAGATGAAGATTTCGTAGTTCTGCAATATGTAGCGGAAGATTATGAAGATGTTGTATTCTTCGAAGCTAATAGGTAAAAAAGTTGAACAAGGTTTTGTTTACTAAGATCTTAACTCACACCTTTTTTGAAGAATTTTTATGGACTTAATTAATTATGAGGAGAAATTTGTCTTGCTTCGAAAATACAGGTTTCCAAACAAATGAAGATTGCTGCGATCGTTTTCTGTTTTGGCTCATACGCGACAAACAAATGACGATTGCTGCGATTGTTTTCTGTTTTGGTGTTTGATTTTAAGCACTGATTTTTCAATCGTGAGAGGTATGGAGACTCACGCTAATTATCTATCAATTACTTTAAATATTTATAAAAAGGAAATGATAAGCTGAAAACCTTTGAGTGTATCAATTAATTTTCGTATTTTTGGATAAGATAGAAAGCAGATATTATAAACAAATGTTGCATGATGACTGATTATTCTCCTCATGAAATTGTTGATATGATATTAGTTTTAGGAGTACATGATAATAATTACATCGCTGCATTAAGACTTTATGCTGAACGGTTTCCAGGCAGAAGATATCCTAAAAATGTGAGGATTCGAAGTTTAACTGAAAGAACACGCAATGGACATCTTGATCACCAGCGCCATCAAGAATATAACGAAAATGATGTAACTATTCTAGCAATCGTTCATCTGGATCCACAAGCGAGTACTCACCAAATTAAAAGGGAACATGGTATACCAGAAAGTACAGTTTCGAGAATTTAAAGTGCTCTTAATTATCATACTTATCACATCGTTCTAACACAAGCTTTAAGAGAACATCACATGCTACAGCGTACCAATTTTTGTCAGTGGGCTTCACAAATGTTACAGAATGATCCTCATTTTTTTTAGGTATGTGCTTTTCTCTGATGAGGCAAAATTTCACAGCGATGGAGAACTTAATAGACACAACTGTCATCATTGCTCGGATGTAAATTCCCACTGGTACTGACCAGTCGATCATCAAAATCGATGGAGCCTTATGGTATGGTGCGGAATTGTAAACGGTTACTTAATTGGACCCTCCTTTTCTGAAGAAAACGTTAATGGACACACAGCTATTTAGAATAACTATGAGATCACTGACCAGGGCTGTTAGAAAATGTTGACTTAACAACAAGACTAAGAATGTGGCTGCAACAAGACAACGCAGCGCCACGTTTTGCAATTATTGTGCGTTACTTTTTGAATGAGCACTATAACGAAGCCCCCTTGCTCACCAGATCCTACATCACTGGATTTTTATTTCTGGTGGTACGTAAAAAATGTTTTATTTGCTTAAGAGCCTTCGACCAGACAAGATCTGATGGATCGAATTCGAAGAGATTGCGCGGCCATTCCCAGATAAACTTAGCTTCGAACTGTAGACAGCTTTGATAGACGTTAGCACTTGTATCTTTAAGCCATCGGAGGCAACTTCGAACAGTTACTCCGTGGGAAATTGAAAGAATAATAGTGAGAGGCAATGGGAAACACGATAATCAAGCACCCCAAAGGAAACAGAACTTACTACGTCCACGTCGTTGTTTCCGGGTAACGCTAAAAGTAAGGTCAAGGTAAGATCCGCAGTCTAAAATAGGGATTTCTTTTTTAAAAAATCGTCTTGACCTTTAAATGACCTTGAAAATTGACCTGAAGGTCGAGGCTGACAAGGTGCTCAAGGTGGTTCACACTTTTACATTTTATCAACTTTTTGCAAGCATCTTAAACATTGGCTTTACCTAGAAAACCACATAAATTCAGAAAAAAGACATCTGATCGCTTTTTGGACATTTGACCTTGATCTTTTACCTCTTTAAGGTCACAAAAACAAGATTTCCATTCTTTATTTTCGACGTGAAATGTTCTGCTCTTTTCAAATCTACAGTCAAAAATAGGGGTTTTCATTTTAAAAAATCATCTTGACCTTAAAATTACCTTGAAAATTGACCTCTAGGTCAAAATTAATGGTACAGGTAAATGGTTCCCTATGTCCTGGTCAACTTTTGTATTAACCGTTTTTTATGTAGATGGGGTAGTATACTTGAAGCAAAAATCTTTAAATATAAATTTGATAGTTAAACATTTCACGAGAAATATTTTTTTAAACAAAAACTAAACGCATTTTCAAAAACAAACAATTAAATTTTCCACCAAAATAGTTTAATTATTGAAAATCGCAGCATCAGTTTTGAATTTACAGTTTTAGTTCCGCGGTTAGAGAATTTTTATGATAATGAATTCAAATGTCAGTTTATGGAAATATAATTTAAAAGAAAGAATAGTAACAATATTAATTGAGAAAGCAAAATGGTCGCATAACCTTGAAAAAATTTGAAAATCTTTAAAATTCTAAATAATTTTTTTTTACAAAATTTTTTACAAAAAAATTTAGTTTTACAAAATTAAAAAAAACAAAAGAAAACTAAAATTTTAAACCAAACAATGCATGATATAAAGAAAAGCCAAGAGAAGGAAAACGTTGCTTTCTGAACACGCTATATGATTATTATAACAACAATTGTGCATCCTACATAGATCTGCATATTTGTCATTTATCACTTTTTTATAGGACACACGTAGTTTTCGTTTTATTCGCAAGAAACATTAAAAATAAAAAAAATTAAAATGTTTGAGTAAACCACACAAGCTACGAAAAAAACAATTAGACAAAAGTTGTGAACCCAGAAAAGAGCTACAAATTCACTAGTTATCATTTTTTGATAGGATGCTTAGTTTTTGTTTCAATCGTGAAAAATAACATTAAAAATAAAAAATAAATTTTTGGCAAAACGGCGCAAGGTATAAAAAAAATTAATTGATAAAAGTTGTTTACCCAAAAAGGATTTAAAAGTCTGTTGTCATTCATTTTTTAATAGGACGAGTAGATATTCTTTTAATCGTAAAAAATAGATTGAAAATTAAAAAATTAAACTTTCGCAAAAATGATTTTTCTACCATAGCTCAGGAGTGACGAATCATTTTTTTTATTCTGCAAAATAACAAAATGGCGGCAGTTGTAACCTTTTTGAGAAATCGTGCGCGCAGAGTGCAAAAAAGTTGTTTCAAGTCTGAAATTTTGAAATTGTGTATATTATTATCTTAAATCGCTACAGAGTCCTTAAAAAGCTTCAAAATTTTATTTTAAAATCTTCAAAATCTACTTTTTGTTTTAGATTTTTCAAATTTTAAATCATTCTTGCAATTTTTGAAAATATTTTAATTATGTTTTAGAATGATTTGAATTTATCTTAAAACTTTTTTAAAATCCTGAAAAATGAAAAAATTCATTTAAATTTTCCAGATTCTTTTGTTGGAATTTTGGAAATCGTTTGAAATGTTTTGACATCTTTGAAAAAATTCTCTTGAAATCAATTTTTCTAAAAAAAAAATTACTATTTAATTTTCCAAAGAATGTTTAGAAATATTTTGTTCAATAGTTTCAACCCTTCAAAATCCTTAAAAAGTTTCAACATTTTATTTCGAATTCTTCAAAAATCTGCATTTTGTTTTATATTTTTTGAATACTTTTCTAAATTTCAAATTAAGTCTGAAATGTATTCAAAACTTTCAATTAACTTTGAATATGATTTGATTCTTTCCTACAATTTTTTTGAAACACTGAAAATTTAAAAAAATTGTCAAACCTTTCAGATTCTTTTTTGACAATTTTTGAAATGTTTGGACATTTAAAAAAAAATTTTTTTTTAAATTAATTTTTCAACAGAAAACAAAATCATTAAAAAATTTTCCACGAATCTTAAGAAAATTGTTTTATCATCTCAAATCGTTACAAAATCGTTAAAAAGCTTCATAATTTTATTTCAAAATTTTCAAAAATCTACTTTTTGTTTAAGATTTTTTAAATGTTTTCAAATTTTTAATTATTCTTGCAATTTTTTGTTTAAATTGCATATTTTTTAGAATGATTTGAATTATTCCTAAAACTTTCTAAACTCCTGAAAATGAAAAAATGGCTTAAAATCTTCCAGGTTCTTTTTTTGAAAGGAAGTCTTTTGAAATGTTTTGACATCTTTTAAAATATTCCCTTAAAATTAATTTTTCTAAAAAAAAATATTTTCTACTTTTCCTAAGAATGTTTAGAAATATTTTGTTTTATGGTGAAAGTTTTAAAAAGCTTCAAAATTTTATTTCGGAATCATAAAAAATCTATACTTTGTTTTACATTTTTGAATACTTTTCTAAATTTTAAATTGATTATAAAATTTGTTCAAAACATTTAATTATCTTTTAAAATGGTTTAAATTTTTCCTAC
>CAKNWW010342934.1:3182-14210 GCA_932074435.1 Andricus kollari
GGTATTAATTTTACGACGCACTGGCCCATCCATAACGAGCCACATAAACATATCCCCAAAACTCTCTTCCACAATCATTCTCTTGTTATATTTATTCAATAGATTTTTTTGCTAACACTGAATGTCGGCAACAAAGGAGGGAGCTTTCCCTGAGCGAATTCGGGTTATTCGTTATGGTCAGCAGAGTTACGGAAGTCGCGAAATCCTGAGGGATCAGGGTAAAAGTACGCTGGCAGGTATCTGCAACTCACGCAAAAGCAACAACCCTTTCGCCCCGAGCAGCGGCTTTTCTCCTGCTCTCTCTTGAACTCTCTTTTCCTCTTGATGTATCTCCGTCTCTCTCTTCTCGCCGCAGGAGAATGCCAATTAAAAGCCGAGTTGGGAAAGAAAGCCCAATCGATAGGAGGCCTTCTCTTCTTTATCTTCCTCTCTCTTTATCCATCTCTCTTTTTGCGAGCGAAGGGTTGCCGAAACTGGAAGTGGGAATTATGGGTAGGATTAATATGCAAGGACTGGATATGTGCGGCGGCAGGAGGATGCCAGTACAGAAGGAAGCACAAGGATTCGGAGGGTGGTCGTTGGCCAAGGCGGCGGGCTGCGGGGGTCGAAGCAACAAAAGGGGTCGAAGGGGAAATATAGGAAGAGAGAAAGGGACTCGTGATGGTACGCGAGGTGGATCAAGGGGGTGGTGGGTGTGCGGTACTCGCATCTCATCCCCACCAAACTACCCTCTTACAGGATACAGGGCTAACGGACACCCCTATCGATTTTACAACTCGATATATGTGAATACCCACTTGTCTAATGACTGATCGGGCTTCGAGCTCAACCCTTTCTCTTCCCTTCACCACTCCAAATTCTCTCCCTCGTCAACTAGCTTTCTCTCTTTCTCGCAAGTGAAAATCTCCTACCTTCACACACCTCCTAGTCACCCTTCGAAGCTGAATGTATCTCGCCTCATTACACCGACTCTAACGCGTCTTCGACCAAACTTTCTCAATGCCTCGACGCTTCTGGTGTCAAATTTTGTCGAATCTCTGATTTGGCCTTCTATTTATGGTTAAAAAAGATTTGATTTTGAGTCTTCCATAACTATTTATGGGGGAAAAGAGGATGGAGAGAGCAGCTATCGCCAAAGGTCCATAATGGTAGATGTGAGAAGGAAGGACAAAAAGAGATGGTCGTAACATAACAGGGAGGGTAAAGGTAAAATGTATGATATTTTATTTTAGCGTTCATCTGGGCGCCGCTAGATAAGCCTCTGAGGATTTATGCTTATTACGAGAGTGCGGAGCAGCGACGGAGGCGGAGGAGAGGATACCGAGAGAGGGTGAATCTCTGCTCACTTTTCCCGAAAGCATTTCTACATACAGGGCGTCTCGATGCACACATTTATACACACACAAGGGTCGTGCGTAATACACATCAGATTATGAAGGCCAGTTGTAATACCGGCGCAGAGACGACTTGCGACCGCGCGATATTGCCTTTATAATGGAACGACGTTTCGAATCATTTCGCTTCGGAATCTCTACCCTCTCCCGAGTCCTTTTCCCGCGGTTCTGCTGCCTCCACTTTCCCTTTCTTTCCATCTCTATGTTTCGCTATCTCTGGGATTCATGTTATCTGAATAAAAATATTCAAGTACTTAACACACCCAATCATATCAAAATTATTGGGCAGCACTTGTTAATTAAAATTGCTAAAAAGGTAGAAGCTTGACTTCCGCAAGTGGCACGAGTTTTTCCCGATAATTTTCCAATAATTTTTTCGACCGCATAAAAGTGGAAAAGTGATTCTCACGATCGAGTGAATTTTGCAAGTTTGCCGAATAGGTAAGCCCGATCAGCCATCGGGAAGTCGAGAATTAATATTAACCACATATACTCTCTGATTCGCATTACGAGGACCTACACGTTTATGAATACATACTTGCCCACCCACTCATGCCCAGTAGGGTACGTCGGTTCGGCAGAAGCCATATATTAGTCGGAGTATTCGCCGGAGAGAAATATTGAAACGAGAGAAACGGAACGGGAAAGGAAAGAGGGTAGGAAAGAGAGACGAGCGAGAGTGAGAGAGAATCGAGACGATCGCTCGACCGCGCGTAATGTTCGGTAAAATTCGTAACAGCTAGTAAAGGGAACAAAAAGCAGACCATGTAAAATACCGACAACCGTTTCGTTTTAGAGAATTAATTATTCATATGGAAAAGTTTTATTATTAATTCCCTTTTGACACCGTGGATCTATATTTAAAAATGCATAAATCGCTGTTTCAATTGCACGAATGTGTACCAAAGTGTCTTGCGTAAGCAACTTGTTTCCTGATTTGCGGTAAGCTAGTCCTCGTTCCTGTTTCGCTGAGAAGTGTGACTGGTATCCTGTCGAAAACGCCTGCCAAGCTCTAGGGTCGAGTCGAGCGTTTATTTCATAATCAGCAGCTTTCGAATCGTTGCTATTGTGCCCGCCGCCGCATATTGACAGAAATGCTCGATACGAAATGCAAGGCCGCTAATCTCTGACATTTATGCGCGACTCCCGGTGTGTCCGTGTGCAGTGCTTGGATCCGTAGGTGTGAACGCGAACGATACACCCGCACAAAGCAGGCAATGAAACTCTGAAGGGGTGAAAGGGTGGTTTCCGAGGGTCGAGGATAGAGAGTGTGAGTCGCTACGCAACGACAACTGCCGATCGTCTGAAGCACACGTTATTATACTCTGTCAGATATACGCCCGTAACGTTGCCGCATTGTCGCCCTGGCTAATGAGAAAGTTGCGAGTTTCCAGGGGATGAGAAACCCAACGAGAAACCACAGATTTCTAAAATTAATGCTTCGATAAAACTAGAAAGAGAACGATTGCCTTTTTGTTTATCCACAGGTCGCTATTTCAAATCCGGCTCGAAGGACCAATGATTTTTTACAGCTATAATTATCTCTCCTCAGGAGACATAAGTCGCATTAGTATTCTCTCAAGCGAGGGAGTTCTCACGTATGCATTTTTTGCTGTCATTTGTCTCTAATATCTCTCGCTGTCCACGGACCCCTTTTCCCGTGTCCGGAGGGTGGCTTGCGGGGGACGATATATCGAATAAGCCACAATGACAAAAAGAGTGTGGGAGCGTCGCCGCGAAGGAAGGGCAGTGGTAATGGTGGCGGATAAGCAGCGTATGAAAGAGGGAGAAACAAGTATAAGAGGAAAAGGATAAAAAGAGAAAACACCATTTAAAACCGAGACGCGCGGAGAAAAAGAGATTTGCATTTGCCGAGCGCGAGACGGGAGTATAGGGGTCGGAAACTGTGGGATGGGATAGCTGGGATGAGTAACGACACGTATCATACGTAAGAGCGCTCAGGTGTGTGTACACACTGACGCATCAACACGAGGAAACTTTTTACGGCAGCCAAGTTCTTCTTCAATTAAAACCACCCTCGTCAAAGGGAGTACTGGCATCGATTCGTTTTTGCAATAATTTCAAATTCCCATCGCGGCCCTTGTTGAAGAAAAGAGGATTCATGAAGAGGTGAATATAAACGATCAGATACCATCCGTTTGACAATATTTAAAAAAGAGTATACAACTCAATTCCATGTTCCTCGAAAGGAGAACAGGAAAAGGGACTGTTAAATTTTATCAGCAATTGAGGATTTTCCCCATGATAGGCTAATGAACTTCTCATTGATTTTTTAAAATTCCATGTGCTTTTATGCCTGAAACCATTTTCCAGTTACTAGAAGAGCTGCAGTTCAGTAGGGCTTTCTCCTCACCTTCATTGACGATCAGCATCAGAAGGGTGAATTTGGAAGGGTAGCGTTAGTTCCAGAGTCTTGCTTCCACTCAGGGGCTTTGTTCTAGTCAGTGGAGATTTGTAGAGGCACCTCCATCTTTTATGATTGGGACTAACGAAATTTCCCTATCGTCGATCAGTGCACCCCCTGGCGTGCAACCCTTCCATTGATCTACTCGCTTCCTCGAAGGTACAAACCCTTATCGTAACACCCTTCGGACTACCATCTCATCATCTACGTTTCATCAACCCTCCCACCCTCTTCCCGTCGTTCACTCAAAATATTACCTTCGTCCATGCGCAAACGTCAATGACGAATCTCTAATTTTAATTTCGCTCTAGTACGCTTTAAAGTACCCTAGTTATGGGGTAGAGTAGGTGTCAGTGTGCGATCTGACTGAAAATAACTAGATATGTATGACGTCACACTGAACCTAAAACAATCTAATGTTTAGGAAACTTGAGGGTAAGTTGGGAAGTTGGTTGATAGGTGCGTTTTAATGCACTAGCTAAAATAATACGTGGCATCGAGGAAGGATCGATTAAACTTTTCAAACATAAACTTCCTGAGACCAGGCAATTTACACCCGATCGAATCAATCGTTCTCGCTACGTCGTATCGCCACGTGTGCCAATCGTATACTCTTCAGCCTAGAGCAAGTACATAAGAAACGACCATGTAAAAGTATAATTGAGTCGTTAAGAAAGAGACCGAATTAATCAATAAGAAAAAAATACGGTTACATACTTTTAACTCCTTTCTAATGACTCTTTAATATCAGGGACAGTACCAAGTAGGGTAAACCTCCTGGAATTATTTCTCAGAAATTATTCATGATTGCAATCATCATGATTGATTTAAAGCTTGGGATGTAATGTGTAACTAAGGAAAGTTAATGCGAAAAATGGTTAGAGCTTTGTTTCAATATTTATGAAACTGGTGAGAGGGTTTGTCATTTTAAGCAGTATATGGATTTCAATATAGGTATTCTGAAATTGTCAGGTAGAAAGTTACGAAGACGAGGAGAAAGGACACGGTTATACCGTCAATAGCGTGCAATCGGGCACATCGATAATCGCTAAATTGCTTCTGAATACGGATCTTTTAACCACGAAGGTAGCTTCGTTTAAAGATAGAATTTATCTGTTCATCATCAAATACATCAAGGTCTAAGTATAGCTATCTGTATCTAAAAGGAGTACGACTAGGGAAGACAATATAAATATGAAAATAAATATAGCAAGAAATGAAACTTTTAAGTGGATTTAGTAAAAAAATCCCACATCCGGATCACGCCTCTAACTTTTTGAGCGAGCTTTCATGGAATAGAGAAAAAAGTGAAACACCGCAGAAGTAAAAACAAATAAAGAAAGCAGCGAGAGGAGTAAGATGTAGGTGGAGAATAAGAAGAAGGATGCAGAGGGAGCACCCTAACCTCAGGCAACGTCGTGGTGTTGGAAGGGTCGAAAGAAGTTTCTGACCCGCTTACAGGGGTTGCGCGAGTCCGGAATTCCCGCTACTTCACAAGAGTTTCCGAAGTGGCAAAGCAGACACCCTTCCACCCTCAGTCGTTCTCCGTCTCTTTCTCCCTTAGACTCACCCCCGCTTCTCCATTCAGCCCGCTTGGCGCTTTCTTGCTCATGGTCGTCGCTCTACGCTCCGCGCGTTGTTTACCCCTTTCCACGTGGTGAATGACCTACCTCCTTTACTTTTGTCGCGCGGGGTTGAAAGTGAACGCGCCGCTCGTGAATGTAGCGTTTAACTAGAACATGATTAGTGACACACATTACGCATTCGAGGGTGCATTCCTCAACATCTACCTGTAATGCTGTTTTCACACGGGCTATGTGTGTGTGTAGAAGGGTGAATTGGGAAATGAGGGAATAGGAGAGAATCTGTTATCATGATACTGACTACGGGACTTCGCACTTATTGCTAGGCCTACTTTCGACAAATTACGAATAGATTCCTTGAACAAGGCCACTCTTCAATCAGAAATTGTTACTCGTTGGGGGTCGCTGTCATCGACTTTGATTTAGGTATCGCGATTAATTTCGTTCGGTGGAGGTACAGGGAAGGAAACGCGTGCCGACTCGGACTTGGCCATATTGGATAGCGGGGTGATTAATTAGGCGGGGTGGACTCGGCGACACGCGACTTTCACCGGGTTTTGCATCGATCAGCCCAACCTTTGTGCTCAGGCTTTTCGCCATGTCGATTCTTGTAGTCTCTTGCAGAATTTCAATTTTATAATTGAAACTTCTAGAAGCAAAAGAAGCGCCAAGACTTCCAGGCGGATCCACGTGGACTCAAAAGGGTTGCTAGGATGAAAGTAAGGATACCCGGAAGGTACAAGAAAGCGGTCGTCAGTCTCGGTGGCCCTGATCAGTGAGTGAATGAGAGGCAAGCAAGTCAGAAACCCGCATCGCTCTGGGTTTCGTCTGTACCTAGCTACACAGAGGCCCAGTGGTGAGCAAGGGAGGTTGAAAGGGTGGCTTTGGTGGTGGAAGAAGTAGGGTGAGTCAAGTGAGGGAGTGAGAGACGCGAAATATACATAGGGGGAATGAGAGAGGAATAGCGGCCCGAAGAGAGAAAGGAGCCGGATAGATAGATGCTTTCTGTAGTCTCGTCTCTCTCGGTATCTTATACCGATACGATAGCTCGTGCTTCGTTCTAACCCTTTGCCGGCGATTCATCCATCCCCGTTCTCTCTCTTTATTTGAGTATAATTATTGATTATTGGACGACGGAAGGCCGGCTACTCTAGGAAGAGGCGGTGGAGTAGGAGGTATTGGAGAGTGCCGGTACCACGTTCTAGAAGGGCTGTTTGGGGGAGGGGGGGTACAAGGGGGGATTTGAAGAACGGTACGGGAGGGTGATTAAGCTATATGCCTGGCATATCCCTCTCTCGTCCCATCACACCTACCTCCGTCCCACCCAACCCTCTTTCGTCCCATTCCCACCCTCTTTCATCCCGTCGCACCCTTCCCTTCCGTCGTGGCCCCCTTCTTCCGATCGCCCTGTCTCTCTCCGTCTTTCTGAACTGACAATTAGACTGATAGGTATATCTTAGTCTGCTATCGATTTGATTCCACCCTATCGTGTGAGTATACACCAGCGCAGCGGGCAAAATTTACATCGTGTATGCTACAACGGCGACGTAGATGTGCCGCTGGTTTCCAGTTCACCCTCCCTTCCATTCACCACCTCCTCCTTCGAATTGAACCCCCCCCCCCTGCCCCCCGTCCACCCATCTGCGTACTTCCCCAGTCATACACCCTCGAGCAGCCTTCGATTATAACCGAAACCCCTTTGCCCGTCTCTATAGCGCCAATACATCCGCCTTCCAAGGGGTTGATTAGTGCATTACCGCTCCAACTCGTTCCCGTCAGAAATCTCCTACCGTTGCAACCGACCAGTGGGTCGACCTCCTTCGCGACGAATTTACACCCGGCTACGTTTTCTGCCTATCTTCCATCTCCGCTTTCCACTTTTTCGGTTGCTTCTTCTTTCTCTTTTTCTACAGTCAGGGTTGACTTTTATTCAGGTTTTTTGTACTTGATCCCTAACAAAGAATTTCCTCTGGGATGACTAGCATTTTGATCGGTAATTGCTGGATTAATTATGGAAGCGGTTATACGTAGGTAAACTAAGTTTGAGTAAATTTGTTAGAGTTTTACCTTGTACTGGCGATTATCTATGAAAATGCACCTTGAACTCACCTGAAACAGAAATAAATAATTTTTGGTTAGTTTTGAGTTGAATTAATATATTTAAATATTAAAGGATTTCATAGAATTGAAGCTTATTATTCGTGACCTACATTTTCACTTCTCCTAATCTCACCTCTTATTAATTTAATAATTGCTTTCAATCAATGAAAAACTCAAATTAAAAATTGAGAACCACAATTCAATAAATCTTCGAGACACGAAGGTGACGATAAGTAATGACTTATTCGCGAGAGACGGAATTCGAGTCGAGCGATGATTAAAATCTGATTGAAAATACCGGGTATCAATGGTATTCAGGCTTCTCTCGTGGGTAATGTCGAATAATTATTAACGAAGTTAATCGACAGCAGGACGAGTGTTGACAGTACTTCAACATCATTCCTCTTTATCCTCTTTTCTACACTCCCAGCACTTTATATCATTATAACGCCGATAATGAAATTTTAACAGCATCGAATATCGATACGCCGACGTTATATAGCGCTATCAATCACTCCCTAATATGCATACACGAATATCTATAATATTAGCCCTCCACCCTTTTCACTCGGTTTCGGATAATTGACATCTGTCCGCCCCCCGAACGACCACCTCCCGTTATGATTATCCCTCCAATTTAATTCTTTGCTACCCGTATATGAACTCCCAAGAAAGAACTTTAAGCTTAGTTTAATATTTGCCTGATTGAAGACCTTCTACTAATTTCGAATATCAATTATGAGATTTTCAGTTTGAATGATGGCAAGATAGTAAGATCCCAGCAGGGGTCTCTTGGCAATTTGAATGAAAATTGAAATTAATAACATTAAAGTTGTATGGGAGGAAGGTCGGAGAAGTGGTAGTAAATAAAACAATGAGGGTTGGACGTGTCGTGAGTTAATAACTGGGAGAACAGGATCAATTATCGATCCGTGTGTGTAACTTTGGGGCTAATGAACCCAGGCGATTCACAGAGACGTTAATCCCGCGAACAGGAGCGTTTTATCGCTCGCAAACCTCTGAAGTGACACGGACACACTGTTCGTCGTAAAAATCTCAGATACCCCATGGACAGGTAAACGAAGCCGGGATGGATTTTCTCGGGGGTTGTAAACGTCCTAAAGTGTTTACACACAGGACCTACGTGGTCGTACGTGTTTGTACGTTTATTACTTTATGATGGTTCCCTGTAAACGAGAGGATCCAGCTTAGCCTTAGCTGGTGTAATGTTGCCATACCGATCGGATAGGGTGGATCATGGTGCGCGTGCACCAGTACCGACACATCGTTGACAGGCTTGTAAACCCATAAAGAAATTTGATAATAAATAGAGGCCGGCGTACCGTTTTATCAGGAGGGTGTTCTATCTGAATTTATAATGCCAAGGGTTATAAAAAAAAAAGGAGGAGGAAGCCTCAACTAACCCTCCCAGAATACGCGTGTTGGCACATGCGTTCTTGCGAGAGAGACCGAATTAGAGATATGGAGGAACGAAAATGAGAAAACTAAACAAAAGCCGAGCAAATAGGGTTTTACGATCAGGGTGATTTTTGTCTTCTCACAGTGATGATAAAACATTTTTCAGCTCTAAAGGATTGGTAATCTTTAAAAGAAAAAGAGACACTATAAATCCAGTTATTGTTTTATTGTCGTGAGAAAGTCTTCGGGTGAGAGAATTTCTCCCCTCTTGTATCGGTTATTTATGAGAGCCGAGAGGTTACTGTCAAAACTTTTCTCAAGGGCTTGAGGACGATTGGATCCGGTCCAAAAGAGTAAGACTGAGCTATGATTTCCGGGGTTTTGTTTTTAAAGAAATGTCAAACAGGCGTTTGTCATCTTGCGATAGAGGCCTCTTATGATGGTTCTGATCTTTAAGATCAATCTGGGAGCTGATGGTCATTTCAGGTGGTATCTGGTTTCAAGTGACCATGTTTGGGGGTCAATTTTAGTAACACTGTGCCTCTAAGAAGAAAGAGCGTGAGGCGTTTGAGCGTGTTAACGCGAGCACGAGTGATTGATCGCACATCGTGGCCGCGTGTGTGAGTCGGGTTTCTGACATAATGCTCTCGTTTATACCCAGAGACGTAGGCGGCTCTATCGATAATACCCGGATTCTAACAGGACGTTCAATAACGCGCGTCCAATCCATAAGTTATTAAGGCTTCGTGTGCGTTCGTATAACACAGGCCGATGTTGCCTACATGCGGGTGGCTTCTGGGATCGGTTACAATGACCCCGCAGGCCGCTCGAGTGAAATAAAATTACCTATATCCTCCGGCCTGATTGGCCGATCGTTCGACTTGTGAATTAAAAGGTCCCCCAGAGTGGACATCCTACGGGTCGCTCACGATTCATTCTCTCCCCGTTACGCAGATTCAGTATAGAATGCGGGACTCTGATTCAACCACTTAGTTACCACTTTCAGTTCTTGCTCGTTTAATAGCTCTTTTAAACTTCAACATCTGTCGGCAATTTAATATATCGAGGTTAGCTGTTCACCATTTCCGAAAACTTAGCTTGCGTGTTATCAAGAACGTTTCTTTTGATAACTTACGATAAAAAAACGATCATTAGGAAAAAAAGGTCACGCGAAGCGCGGGATTCTCGAAAGTCTCAATGCTGATCGCGGAATCAGCGAGGGTGATCAGAAAGAGACTTTTTTTTTCGAAATTTAGAACATGATCTTATTAGAGAAATGTGGAAATAATTATCGAATTGTCGGGTGGGTGAGTGCGCTTGGCTGCCGCAGATCCGCAAGTGGTTTTTATCGGCACCGGCACCGTGGGAAGATAAAGGAAGGCGATTAGTGTCATTTGGAGAATGTGGGGACATTTTTTGTGAGCACACGGAGAGCGTACGGTCGCTGGCCCCTTCTAGAAAGAAGTCTCGTAGCATGGACTGTACTCGTTTCGGTGTAACGATGGAGTGTAGTTCATGTACCGCGTGCACATATAAGTGCATTTCGTGCCGGGTAGAGGCTTGCTTTGATGATTGTGCAGGTGTCGAGTTTATCGACGCCGATAAATCCAATTTAAACTTACCGCGAGAAGTTTAATCGATTACAACTTATAGAGCAAGTGGCCCTAACAAGCCTCCATCTCTGGGGCATATCAAACCCAATTATTGCCCAGATTGTTAAAAAAGGAAACCCGTTCTGGAATTGACTCGATTTTTACACCCAGAAACTACCGATACTAAAAAAAAAAATCACGTGAGGGCAGGTTTGCTATTGGTGAACGAGGAATATATTTTTATAGCAGTGAGTTTTACAAGCGAGGCATTAGTTGCGGGTAAGATACGGGGGCCGATATAGTCATGGCACCCCGGGGGCCTACTCGGCTCGGCCATTAGAATATCTCAGTTTAATCCCGCTAACCAATGTTTACCTGAGCTTTATCATGCCCCACCTCTTCGAGCTCTCTTTTTCTCTCCTTTTTATTATTTTTACTTTTCTCTTTATTTTGTTTTTTGCTTGCCTGGTTGGATCGCACAGTTTATAATAGAAGCAAGTCGAGTGCAGGGTGCT
>CAKNWW010343014.1:1208-11570 GCA_932074435.1 Andricus kollari
TTTAACTTTATTTTTCAATAGCTGGAGAAGCAATCCCAGGCCGAGGTACGGAAAAAAATTTAATATAAATTTGATATAATAGTGTGCAAAAGTAGAATGATAATGGATATTCATCAAGATAACTGAGTAAACATTGATTGTTTAAAATTTGTGAATAGCAAATCAATTTCTTCACCAATATCCGTCAAATATGGTATTTTTATGTGCAGATGAGACCACACATTTTTTTTTGAATTTCAGAACCACCAGTTCAATGTGATATTTATTTTATTAATTAAGGTTGCTATTATTGTTGTTGCAAAATTCATCGGAAAATGCATAAACAACACCTTTTTGGGCCATAACTGAAAAGACTAAAGTGACATATTTTACATTGATTCATGATGTTTCATGTCCAATTTCAGAGAACTCAACATAATTTGTTTATTAAGGAGAATCAAATGATACATACATTATAAACAAATTGTTAAAATTGTGAGAATAATATCTCAAATCCTTCGATTTACGTGAAAAATGGTTCACATATAGTTCTAAGAGCAGAATGTGCCCAAGAAGGTGAAAAATGCTGCATTTAGTGAATCATCCGGATGATTTTTTCATAAACAAATGGCCTAATTATAAACAAATTATTAGGGCGCACCCTAAAAAAGATTTAATCTTGCTTATGGTATAACAATCAACCATAAAACATAGGTCTTGTTGAAATCCGTTAAACTTGTTGAAATTTGGTTGAATTATATTCAGAACTGAATAAGTTATACAGTATTTTATGAAAACCAGCTATTTTGCATTTCTAGGAAATTGTTTGAACAATCGCCTTTCACACCATCTAAAAATTAACCGATTTGCTCTTTCTTGAGTGCATTTTGTTTCTCAGACCATGTGGAAAGTATTTCAGTCCAGCACTCAGCAGAATTCAAAATTATGTTTTTTTCAATCCATCTACCCAACATGGTATGCAAATATTAAACTAAGGCAACAAATAATGTATCAGATAAAAATATTTGAAAATATGGGAAAAGTGACTATTTTCACGATTTATTTGCTTGATTAAAAAAACCCTGTTTTTGCACGTTTTCGGAAAATTGTAAATCAAGCAATTAATTCTCTTTTGAATTCATAATGTTTTATCAGTGTTTGCTAGTAATAACCGTACATATACAAAATTGTCCAGAATTTTTAAGCTAATAGAAATCATTATAAACCTAAAATAATTCCTCACCTGAAACATCTTGGCACAGGAACAAAAAGCACCTTTTATTAATTTTTTTTTAAAGGCTGCCTGGGAAATTTACTAAAGATTGAAACCTTGAAAACTATAACACATTGACTTTTTATTATTATTTATAATTACAAGCTGCTGCTAACAATTTGATTTGACTTTAGATCAGAAAGAATATTATAGTTTACTTTTCGATTTGAAAGAAAATTAATTAATAGTGCGAATTATTGCTGCTTAGACGCGGCTTAACCGTTTTATTCGAAAATTTAGATTGATTTGGCGGTAGGCACCAACTGGCACTTCCTTCACTTCGTCTGCACTCATTGTGGTAACAACGCCGCTTTCCATGTTCATTTTCGCCCGCCTATAATGTCTATTATGTCTTCTCTCATAGACATATATTCCAGCAAGAACGTAAGTAGCCTCCAAGATCGCAAATACCTCATGATCGGATGATGATATAACAATTTGCTCTTGGGTCGGCATAGGCCCATAGCTAGTGTTTGTTACTTTCAATTTCAATCGTGTGTCGGCAGGAAAAGTGTATCTTCGAAATTCAAATATCCGGTCCTGATTCCAGTAGGGGATGAGACGTATGAATTCAATTTCTTCAAGTCCATATCCACCTTCGTGAGAAGAAGGAAGCCTAGTAGGTGGAACTATCAACTTTCTAGGACGAGGCTGCATGGCAGGAGGCGACCTGGACCTTGACCTTGTAGGTCTAGTAGACCTGTCTCGTGAATTGGGTCTGGCAGACGAAGATCCGAAATCAGGAAACCCGGGAGCAGGAAGCCCGGAATGAGGAGACCTGGACCTGGATCTCGTAGGAGGAGACCTTTCAGGTGAAAGATTCAGGTCAATAGGTTTTTTATTAGATGAAGACCCAAAACTCAATTCTGCAACAAGAAACAAATGTTTACATTGTTTCTTCGCCTTTAATATAAGTAACTAAGTAAGATAATTACAAAAAGAATTAAAACTATTTGGCAACCACCCGTATAGTCGTAAATCCATGCATGATGACTTATGGAATAAAAATAATTTGGTTCAATCATCTACATAATTACTGTAAACAAATTTGATAGAACAATGTCTAATTGTCTAAATTGTTACAGACATTTCTAAAACCAATATAAATTTCATATTTTTTCGTGAAATGTAACATTTTGCGTGTGAGGTATAAGGTACATATTCGAAAAAAGAGATAAAGCTAGAGACAAATGTTGTATAACAGATAAGACTTTAAATGAATGTTCCAATAACGGTACCTGAAAAATATTTTTAAAAATTGGAGACCACAGAATACTAAACAGAATTCTTCAAATATTATTCACATTTAAATGAAAGGAATTTTTTTCATGTTTTATAAACAACGCAAATGATGGCCTCCCAGAAATAAATACGGATTTAATTCGCAGTAATTTCGAATAAATTCAAATAAAATTGAAAAAAATGCAATAATTATGACGTTTTACAGATTTAATTACGGATTACGGTGAAGAAAATATTATTTTAGAAAACTTTCAAAAACATTGTAGAAATATATAACATAATTGAAGGTAATTACACTAACTACACTACACCTGCAGCTATATTATTATATTCACCAATAAAATTGAGGATAACCGCCAATGATAAGATAAGGTTGGAAAAGATCCTCATTGTTTTTAACAGAGGAAAAGCTGATTACTATATCAATGAAAAATTCAGTTAACAGAGTAATTAATGATTATTTTGGCGTATTATGAGTTTATATAATGTACGCTATAGATCTTATCTCAATAATGATCTGCGATTTGAGCTTGTCTTTGTGAGATATTTGTATTTCATTTATCAATCCCAGAAGAGACAAAATTCTTTCAACATCGTTCTGAAGGTATTTGCTAAGCTTTAGGCACACAAAAATGTTCGTTTGATTTATACAGGGTGTTATTTTTAACTTGAGACATCAAAATATCTCAAGAAATACGCATCGTATGAAAAAATATCCGTGATAAAAACTTGTTATTTTCGAGGTAGAAAAGCGACTTTAAACAAATTCACCTTACCCCCCCCCCCCAAGGCGGCAGAAGAGGGGGGGGGGGGTAACTTTGTAATTTCAAATGGGAACCCCGATTTTTTATCACAGATTCAGATTCTCCTTCATGATATACGTGAGTTTTATTCCCCCAATGTCTGCTGGGGGGTGAGGTAGGATAAATTTTGTTCAAAGTCGCTTTTCCCCCTCGAAAATAAAAAGTTTTCATTGCGGATATTTTTTTCATAGGATGCCTATATCATAGGGTACCTATAAGTTTTCAGGGTCGCTGAATTCAAATCCATTGTCCGTTTGGTTTGACCTTGAATTGACCTTGACCCTTACATGATGCGAAGAAGCGGACAACGGATTTGAATTCAACGTCCCCGAAAACCTATATGTACCCTTTCTTAATTTCTTAGCGTTGAATTTTGTAAGTTTGACCTTGAATTGACCTTGACTTCGACCTGATGGGAAAATACCGACTACGGGATCGAATTCAGTGACCCCGAAAACCTATAGGTACTCTGACTTATTTGGTTAGGGATGAATTTGGTAGGTTTGACCTTGAATTGACCTTGACCCTGACCTGATGGGACCAAACAGCCAACAGATTTGAATTCACCGACCAAGAAAACCTATAGGTACCCTGACTTAATTGGTAAGCGATGAATTTTGTAAGATTTACCTTGAACTGACCTCGACCCTGACCTTATGGCACAAAACGGACAACGGATGCGAATTCAGCGACCTCGAAAAAATAAGACACGCCTAGTCTAGTCCGTTTTGCAAGGGTTTAGATTTTGTGGTTCTGTGTTATTGATCTTGGTTGTATGGGTCTCTTGTAAATTCCGGTTTAGTGGACAAGCAATCTCAAAAATTTAGGCCCTTTTACCTTTTTCTCGCGCATCACAATGGCGGTTCGATTGGCTTGGATATAAAGATCCGTCTGGATTGTAACATCCCAATATAAGATGTACTCTTTATTTTCTAAAACGGACACTATAATGTATCTATAGAAATGCGTCATCCTGTTAAAAGTTCTAGGTTTAGGGCAAGTTGTTGATGTATAATTAACACCACATCTCTATGTTTGTGCGTATTGTTACGTCCGGAGTTCGCTGGTGTCGATGAAATTGCGCTGGTTCCAACGATGATTGGACGAGGGAAAACGTGTAGTTCGTTGCTGACTTGATTGGCTTGAAAACCAATACCGCAAAGATGAGATCATGGAGATTTAATTATTCAATAAATAAATTCACTAAAAATCTGAGAGGAACTCCTTGTTGTATTTAAACACAGATTGTTTGGTTTTAGAGGTTCCCCATTCCTTTTCAAATGTTTTCACTATTTCAATTTTTTTCCATTTCACATTAATCCAATATTTCGCAAAAGTTTTAAAAAACTTGTTGTTCTTAAACGCGTGTGTTCACGTCAGATTGAATTGCTTGATTTAAAGTCAAAATTTATTTGGAAATTAAAAGTTGAATTATCTAAAGGTTTAAGATGATTGCATTCCCGAGTATGTATTTTTCCGGTAGGTGAATAGATAAATATCACGATGAAGTGCAATTCTTCATAAACTTAACAAAGTTGGAAATGCTGAGAGCTAGGATTGGAGAAGATCTCCAGAAAATAAAATAAAATGCTCTCCGGAGCTGACATAAAAGATTTTTAACAAATTAATATTCAAGGAATATCCGTTATTAATTAGTTGAAATTAAATTCTTTAAGAGACTTCGTTCGAAATTCCGATAACGATTTTAAGGGCTGGAAAGCTTTCCTCTGACGTTCCGAACGTCTAATGACGAAGCAAGGGTTCGCGCGCAACGTGTGTCACTTTTAATCAATAGCAAAATTCATTTCATGTTGATGTTGAAATCACCCACCTATCGGCACATGGATGATTTTACCCTTGGCGTCACAAAATAGGGCGAAAACCAGTCCAGGCCGATTCCTGGGTTGCATCCTGTGACTCAGTCCTTTCTGCTTGTTTATCGAAGATTTTAGCGTCGGTCTGTCGCCACTTTCTTCCTAATTCGTGATATTTATGTTCAATTGATTTCCTTAATACATTACTCAGTTGCATTATTGGGATCAACACGAGGTGACAGTATATTTTCTCTAAGCAATTACGCGACAACCATCAACAATATGCTTGATGGATTCGTTGGTATCTCCGCATGATTGGCACCGATCAACTACGTCTTGATGTAACACGTGTTTACGATAATTTCTGGCGTTGAACACAGCCCTGAATCGCAATGACAAATCCTTCCGTTTCTGGAAACAAAACACCCTTTTTCAGCCAAATATTGGATGCCTCGCTATCCACTTCATGTTGATCTAACGTTTTGGAATTCTCTTCGTGGATGGCTGTTTGTCTTAATTGTGTTTCTAATTCCTCTATGGTTTCTGCCTTGATATTCAAGGCCTGTTCTAAGGACAAATTCAAGGGCGTGTAGTCAAGATCCGCTTTACAGATGGTCTTGTAAAGCGCAAAATCACGTTTGCTATTAAAATAGTCTTGTAACTGTATAACTTGTGACTTGAAAAGTTTTTTGGCATCTAGAACACCCCTATCCCCTCTATGTCATGATAGAACTACCCTTTCAATCGCAGAATCACTGTGGTGCATTCGGTGCTTCGTCATTTCTACGTGGATGGTTCTGTTTAACCTTTCAAGGCCGGTGTTAGACCATTTGCGAAGTCCAAAGGAGTACGTGAGGATCATCTTTATTTTATTTCTAAAATGTTGCAGGCTTTGGAAGCTACGATCACGGTTCCTTAAAGCAAGCAATTCCGACGCAACAGAAAAACTGTTCCTTGGAGTCAGGTCTTTAGCCGCCGACAAGCTTATATGGCAGACGGGACAGTTGGAGATAAAGGTTTCACCTCTGGATACTTCTTTAGAGCTGCCAATCTTTGTAGAATGTTATGAGGAACAGTGTTGACGGACCAGATAAAGTGATCCCATTAGAACAGCCTTTTGCATCCGGTTCGCGATGGAATGAGCCTGACGCTGACAAGCCGGAATCTTGTTCAGTTGACGAAGAAATGAAGCTTGCATACCTCCAAGACAGCCGATTATGAGAACTACAAGATGGACTTTATGCCCTTGGTACAGCCTGCTCAGCTCGAAACGAAATTCCAGTAGACGTCTCCCTATGCACTTCTAACGTGCATACTTTAAGCATCCACTGAGAACATGCCCAAATGTTTCTGGCTCTTGCTTACACGCTCGGCAGTTAGTATCGCCTACAGGTATATTCATTATGCGCTCGCGGTAAACTAAGGTGTCTATAACGCCGTCTTGACAGGCAAAAAGAAATCCCTAAGTCTCCGATCTCAATCCAGCAGACTTAAGAAACATGTTGGACAGACCCATCGAGAGATCTTCTCTACGTATGATGCCGTAGAATTGACCATGAAGGGGCTTGTCAACATGTTCTCTTAGTAGAAGCGTATGTTCTGCTACCTGTGCACGACTTTTGAGCACCGAAGGTTTTAGTGATGCTAGGCCATGTGTAGTGTCGCTGGAATCAAATAGAGGACAAACGCCTCTATTTTTTTATTATTGTCATTATTTTTATTATACCATTAAGCTAAATTTGTTTCAGGGTAAGCGTGACTCACTTGCTTCTAGCCTTGTTATAAATTTTATTCATTATTTACACAACACGTTCGTTTAACAACACTACTCCGACCCAGGTCGCAGATCAATCCGTTTAACAATCATCCCGGGCGAAAAGCTTCACAAAATCACAATGTAAAGCTCTCCGCTCGGAAACCCTAGTATCCAATGTCTTTAGTTTCTGGCATCATTGACTTCAATGACACTTTTCCTCATGCTTTTCTTATAACTATTTGTCACCACGCTGCCACGTGCGAGATCGCTGGGGCCTTGCCACCCGACTATACAAAGAAAATACGCCTTGTGGTCATAGATGCACAGAAAGTTGCGGTAGTAGAGGTGCAGGGTAGTTTTCAGAATTTGTTAAAAGAATTTGAGTGGACACAACTTGAATTGCCTTTGACAACAAAGTCTCCAGTAATTATATGAACACAGACATTTCAAATAATGATGAACGAAGCGGCACACTGGTGGTTTCTTCAATAGTCCACGACGAGGAATTAAGGACAGTGAAATTTGAGGCTGCATTACTGAAATCAAAGAAAACCTCCCTCAATAATCAGGAGCAAGCTGCCCTTCAAAGGACCCTTGCAACTCATGGGATACTAATGAAATCAAACGAGGACCTTTGGAACTGAATTCCTTAAATCGCTATATGACTAAAGGTACATTGTGTTAAGGAGAACATCATCAATTCCTACTGGATTTGTAAGGTTGTTCCATGCAAACCTTAGCTTGCCCCTATTATTGCCGGTAACTTCAGTCGACAGAGCAAAACGAACTATAAGAAGGGATTTGTCTTCGGTTGACATTGGCTAGGCAGATAATTAAAGACACCTCATTTTCATTCAGGAATCTCTGACATCCTTCAATCGGAAGATGTATGCCAAGGCCTTCGAACTCAGGAGGCAGCAGAAAATCAAGTACCTTTGGCTTACAGGATCAAAGATTTTCTATTGAAAGAAGGATGGGTCCGCTAGGATTCATCTTACCTATACTATATCAATGTATTTTTTTCACTGAGATATCTGGCAAATATTATCGTAGTATTAATTATTTCTTATTACCCATCATCTTCTTTTATATAGGTATAACTGCTCTTATTTTATTGGTGATTTATATTGATTTTTCTCTCAGTACAGTATATTACGGAAGACATCAGATGTTCTTTGGAATACCAAAGTATGGTCTCTTTGAGAGGCCCTCTTGCGTGCTTTATTCTTTCAATTCAGTTACCTCTGGCATATAAGACTTACTATCTCAATGGATACTTCATCGATTTGCCACGTAAATACTCACTCTCTCTTGGCCCATTTTCCAGAATTCAGGCATTATTTTAGTTCGCATCACTATCACATTATAGCTGTTTCTAAGACTTGGCTGACACCTAACTATCCGTCCAGTTCAGTTACTCTTAATAAGTACTCCCTATTTCGTGGAAACAGATATGCCAGGAGAGGGGGTGAAATCTGCCTTTACCTCCATGACTGCATCATCATCTCATTTGTCAACTGAATTCCTTTTTATCGATGGTAAATCCACACAAGATAGTGCTTTGGTAGGTATTATTTACAAAGCGCCAAACGTTTCCTTTGGAAGAGATATAGAGTGAGAAATGTTAGCACCTATTTCTAATTAGAACATCTCTCTAATACCTTTACAACCCTTTCGTCGTCTGGATCAGTTTCATCTGCCCTTGGAAGTACTCCCCCATTTTCTTTTGATGACACTAATTTTCTCATTTCGGACACCTCTCCTGAATTTTCTTTGAAAAAGCTAAATGAGGTAAAATATAATGCAATAAGGATTGATGGAATTTCCACTAAAATGATCCGCTTATCACTTCCAGTTATTTTTCCTGTCCTCCTCCACATTTAAAATTCCTTTCTCCACGCTGGAGTATTTTTTGATCCATGGAAAATGGCTGTTATCCGATCAATTTCAACAGTTTTCAGCCCTACATTTTCCAAAGACTTCCGTCCTACCTCTATTTTAAATGCAATCACTAAATGATTAGAACGTATCTTTCATCGCCAGTTAACGTATTACGTAAATTCCAACACCCTATTGACCCCTACAGTCGTTGTCTTATTCTATTTCTTTATAGCATTTCATATGGTGGACCATCAACGCCATTTACTTAAACTAAAAATATTAATAATTTTTAACAAAGCCATCAAATGTTTTGCCTCATATTTAAGTAATCGATCACAGAAAGTAACCACCAGGATGGGTGAGCCACCGGACTGGGTCGAGTTCAGGAGTGGCGTCCCTCAGGGTTCCACCATTGCCCCTATCTTATTCAATATCTACACTTCTGATCTTAGAAGTGTACTTGAATTCCGTAATTATCATAAATATGCAGATGTTTTTAAATTAAACATTTCGGGAAGTATTTCTTATCTAGGTCGATATCTGAGTTGAGTACAGGAAGATATTGATTATGTGATCCATTGTGTTGTGGAAAATTGATAAGCTCTCAACCCTGGTAAAATAAGGGCAACTGTCATAGAACCCTCAACATCACCCTCTTTTGAGATACTAATTTCTGATTCTCGCCTGATAATAAATCGAAAATTGTCTTGGAAGAAGTTGAACAGTGCATATTCTAAGAAAACTTTCTGAATGCTTCATCAAGTGAATAGTAACAAAAATTCCCTTCTCACTTTCACGCGAATTATCCTCGTAAAAATCCTCATCCTTCCGATTTTCGAGTGGAGCTAGTTAGTGCATGATGACATTATTGATAAACTTAATATGAAACTCGAGTGTTTCCTTAATGCATGCATTAGCTTTATTTAAAATATTCCTAAGAGTGCATACACAATACAATACAAAGAAAAAGCTGGAGTTTTAAATGCAGACAAGATAAGGCAATTCTTTATCGGTAACTTGATGTATTCAGTCATAAAAACTAAAGCTCCTCAGTATCTTATTTGTTCTTGCCTATTACTTGGTTAGTGCATTTGCCATTTTGTAAGTTTAAAAAGAATCTGTCAGCACTTGAATTTAGTGGTCGCTGTGTCTCGTACTTTCTGAAGACATCTGGAAAATCTTCCTCTATTGTGAATGTACGCGGGATATTAGTTTTTCTGTCACGGATTTTGAGTTGTTTCATACAAAATATTTTTTTTTATTCTTCCAGCCAAAAAGAAAAATGTTCTACAATAGATTCAAATTTTCAACCAGTACATATAAATTTTTAACAAAACAGTTAATTTTCAACCCAAAGAGACGATTTTTCCACAAAATAGGCGCATGTTTTTCCAAAGAGATGAATTTTCAACTAAAATGATGAATTTTTAATCGAAAGGGTGAATTTTCAACCAAGAAGATCCAATTTCTCCTAACCAAAAAAAAAGAATTTTTTCCTTGAGAAAATGTTTAACTTCCTGTAATGACAAAACCTTTGATATCTCACCTTTATAGTCATTTGATTTCCTTTTCAGAAAAGCTGTCAATTGCTTGTGTTGACCGATGTCTTTTTTT
>CAKNWW010343016.1:0-10228 GCA_932074435.1 Andricus kollari
GCCTGTGGTTCTGTTGAGTTCGTCAGTGTATTTGATAGAAGACTCGGTCGGTTCGGCATCATAAAAGTTGTTTTTTTGATTCGGAAAAAATTCTCAATAATGTCGATTTTTGTATAGATATTGGAAATAGTCTCATTAACAACATGTAAAAAACCTAAAGTTCTCAGACTTATATATTAGTGGAAAAATCACGATTCTGTTGGGTTCGTCAGTGTATTTCATGGTAGACTCGGTCCGTTCTGCATCCTAAAAGTTGTTTTTTTGATTCGGAAAAAAATCGCAATAATTTTTATTTTTGTATAGATGTTGGAAATAGTCCCATTAACAACATGTAAAAAACCTAAAGTTCTCATACTTATATATTAGTAGAAAAATCACGATTCTGTTGGGTTCGTCAGTGTATTTCATGGTAGACTCGGTCCGTTCTGCATCCTAAAAGTTGTTTTTTTGATTCGGAAAAAAATCTCAATAATGTCGATTTTTGTATAGATATTGGAAATAGTGTCATTAACAACATGTAAAAAACCTAAGGTTCTCAGCCTTATATATTAGTGGAAAAATCACGATTCTATTGAGTTCGTCAGTATATTTCATAGTAGACTCGGTCAGTTCGGCATCCTAAAAGTTGTTTTTTTGATTCGGAAAAAAATCTCAATAATGTCGAATTTTGTACAGATATTGGAAATAGTCTCATTAACAACATGTAAAAAATCTAAAGTTCGCAGGCTTATATATTAGTGG
Source organism: Andricus kollari (assembly GCA_932074435.1). Classification (NCBI taxonomy): domain Eukaryota; kingdom Metazoa; phylum Arthropoda; class Insecta; order Hymenoptera; family Cynipidae; genus Andricus; species Andricus kollari. The sequence continues at coordinate 742 of CAKNWW010343016.1, forward strand.
AAAAATAACGATTCTGTTGTGTTCGTCAGAGTTTCTCATAATACATCTTGTCATATTGCACAAGAAATGAGAACACTATACGCCTATTGGGTGGTTACGAAAGCGCCACCAATTCCGAACTATTGAGAAGAAATTTGAATTTGAATTCAATATTAACGAAAAATCTTATATTAAACAATTCATTTTAAACCCAAGATCAACATTTTTGATTAAAATGAATTGATATTCACTGCTTTTTTTCATAAACATTGCCCAAATAACTTCGAGATACCCAACACTTTGCGTGTCAGATGGCGCTGTTATCAAAGTCACAGAGGTATCCTACAGGGGTATTTTCTACTGCTGTGTACTGATGGGGCACCATGTGCACAGGAATGGCCGGGGATGAAGGGATCCCGGCCGCGCAGGTCAAGCCAGGAGGAAGGTCAGTAAAATCTTCACATAAGAAGAAATAAACATCATTAGTACCCAGGATAGCACTCCGAATTTTCCGTTTTCCAATCATTCAGATATCGTTGTATGATATGCGTTTGCATGAGTCGTATTTATGTTCGGAACGTTATAAAACTTTGCAGGTGCATTGTCGAAATATGAAATAATTTGTGTACGAAGTATGAACTTTAAGTATGGAAGTGATGATAAGAAAAAAGACCGTTGAACTGAGTAAAAAAAAAAAACAATATTAAATGAAGTAATTGACTTACCATAATTCTGCACGTACTCTGTGAGAGATAGACCTTAATCATGCTCACATCTGTAGTTAGGACTTCTTTTCTCGAAAACTTTACCCCACAGGTGTAAAAACGTAAAATGCCAACAATAAATCGTTTTTCCTATTTTCTAAGCAAACTATGGTTTTTATGAAAAAAAGGAAAATAACCTTTTTTATAGAGAACAAAATTCTGCACATTTCTAATAAAACCTTAATTGTATCAAAATGAGCAGTTTCCGAAATAAACGCAAAAAACACAGAATGGCCGCTATTGTTTATTATAAAATGTTTAGCCATTGTTTAATCGATTTAGATTTTTTATATAATCATTAACAGCCTCTGGAGAAGGGCTTTTGCTACTATTCAGCCTGTTACCATTTTTTTCCTTTATAAAACCCTTCGTTGCCTGGCCTATAGGTTAGAGCTGAATACGGAAGGGGAGTAGAAGTGGAAGGAAAGGCGGTGCAGGAGTTCGAAGAGTTTGTTTACATGAGCTTCTTGTTTCGTAGAAATGGGGGAGTGGACGGTCACATAAAAGAGAGAGAGAGTGAGGAGGGCAAATTTGGCAATAAGGCAGGTGTAGGGGCTGGAAAGAAGTTATCCGCCGATGAGTTTTGAAGGAGAATGGTATTATTTGACTCATTAGTGATGAGTGTGCTATTGTATGGAGTGGTGGTGTCGTCTTGGAAGAAAAGTCAGGAGGTAAATAGGACACAGGAGAGGTATGTAAAGAGGTCACTGGGGTCGGCAAGGAACACTCTTAATTATATTGTCATGAGGGAGACGGAGAGAACGAGTTCAGGGATAATAACGGGGAGTCGGACGGGTAAATATGAAGAGAAATTTTTGGAAGAGGAGGGAAGTTAGCTGGTTAGGGAGTGTTGGTGGGAGAAGGAGAGGGGGTGGGAAGATGAAGGTTGAAAGGGAAAGGTCTTTTAGAGCAAATGGACTGCAGATGGAAGAAGTTAGAAGGATGCACGAGGATGCACGGAGAAAAATGGTTAATCAGTCTGAAAATCTAGAGTGTCAGACTGACTATATTTCAGTTTCAACTATGGGACAACCCCCTAGATGGTCTAGCGTACGATCCATGGTGTGTCAACATTTTATGGTTAGCTTCACTATCCCAGAGTGTAGAGTTTACGATCCTGGAGTTTAAAACTGATTATCTCAGGAATTTGAGTTTGATTATTCTGTAATGTCAACTTAATCATATCAGTTGATCAACTTTATTATCTTTTATCCTTCTTCTACCTACATATATATATATATATATATATATATATATATATATTGCTTAGAGTAAGAGAGACAAAAGAGACGGAAATTAAATTAATAAATGAAGCCTGAAAAACATGAAAATTGATATAAAAACGTTGACACTATAATACTTTGAACACGAGAGGCTAAGGAAACGGCGTCACTGCACTGAATTAAAACATTAATACTGGAAAATTTAGAAAACAATATAAATGCTTATTACTAATCTCGCAAGTCTTGTTTCTTTCTTAACGAATTACGAAATGCTGAGCACATTTTCGGTCGAAAGAGATGAGAATACGCACTAATTAATGAGTGACGCCTTTGTCCTTAATCCCTCGGAAATATCCAATTTGGCGTTCAAAATCAGAACGAAAATCACTCAAGCCACTCTTCAACATGTTCTTCACATTATATTCACTCTCGACACATGTTTGAAGTATCAAAAGATGGTTTAAACTAATTAAAAGTGTTGTAAAACACGGCTAACGTGACACCGAACGTCAGTCGCTCCAAAAATGCGTTTCGGGTGTCGGGTGTGTTCGCTCGGCGTTCGGTAGAGGTCGTGACACAGCTACTTCTGTTTGACATTCTGGAGTGTCGATTGACATTCTGGAGTGTCGACTTGACTATACTAATAGTGAGTCTGAATCACCTATGATTATTCACACAGAATATAAAATTATGGTCTGCCTGACTATGAAGAAAAAATTGTGGGTGGGACTTGAAACTATTTAGATTATCAAACTGACCATCTAAATTTTGACACTTCAAGTTTGACTATCCATTTTTCTCAGTGTGGAAAGAAAGTAGTATAGTAAGTATACTTTTTGAGCAATAAAAAAATTCAAACTTATCAAAGAAAACTGTCCTCAAATAATTCAATTCAATTTTAAATGCTCGTTTAATTTTGGTAGAAAATAAAAATATTTGAATATATGCAACAACCTTATTCAAGTAAAGATCTTAAAATCCAGGGTTGTACTAATTATATGGAATGATAGACGCCAAGAGATAAATGATTACATCCATTTGATGTATAAAGCAGTGCGTCAGCCCCTTCGATGATCTAACGAAGGGAGAACGCCGCGTTGATAATTGCCGGTATCGGTTATCCTGGGGGTTATGGCTATTCGAACTCCCTCGTCACCCTTAAAACTTACTCCCTTTGCCTTTGCCCTTCATCCGGCCAACCTTAACGCGCCCCTATGTTTCCGCATCTACCAGCACTACCAGCAAACCCGAACGTCTCCCTCGACTTCCGGGTCTCTACAACCAAGGGGCAGTCTAAAAAGGTGAATATAAAGAGATTTCCGAATAAGGTTCGCTAGACGTAATACGCAATCTGCAACTCCTTTTTTCTATACTAAATATTTAAGCATTTAGAATATAGACGTTTCCGATAAAAAAATTATTTCCAAGAACGACTTCTTGTATCAAAATGCAACACATTAAATCTAAAAGTGTTGCCTGCGGCTCGCAAGTATGGGCGCGCCATTGGCGCGCGACTATTGGTTCTCGCGCTTCGCGCTCGATACTGTATTTGCCTCGCTCTACGTGACCGGTCATTGTATTCGTCCCACATTTATGCACAGACATTTTCAAATTAAAGGTCAAATCATCGACAACTGTAATTTGGTTATTGGTAATTCTCTTTTTTTAAAGCTCCTTCGGCTTTAACGAATACATTCTCATCACGTTCCTCGTGCTCCGCACTCGATTTTGTACAAAATGCGAAATTTTCTACATTATATGATCAACTGTTGTCTATTCATCTTTTTCCGTACCTTGCGTCGTTTTTACAACAAAAAAAATTGTATTGTTAATTTTATTTTTAACGACTGAAACAAAAATTACGCATCTTATCAAAAAATGATTAATGAAAAATGTGTAGCACTTTCCTGAGTACACAACTTTTTCTATTAATTTTTGCCGTGGTTTGTGTCGTTTGTCCGAAAATTTAATAAATTTTTATTTTTAAATAATTTGTTTATAAATGAAACAAAAACTACGCATCTCGTCAAAAAGTGATTAATAACAAATTTGTAGACCTTTTTTGAGTGCAAAATTTTTTTCCATTTCTCTTTATTCGTATCTTGTATAGTTTGACTGCAAACTGGAATTTTTATTTTTCATTATTTTTTTTATCGATAAAAATTTGAATTTCCGATTTTTCAAGAAAATTAAAAAAAGTCTTATAACAATATTGTAGGGTGTTCAAAAAGAAACATTTTTCTCCTCTTGACTTTTTTTATATCATGTTGACAGACTATAAATCTACATATAGACATACCCCCATACACATGCACACATACACACAGCCAGGTAGACACATTCGCGAAAACCTGTTTTTTGGGTTCAGAATGTTTCAAAACGTGGACATTTGACAAAAACGGAGGGGGTCAAATTTTACACAAATCTAATACCTTCTCTGATGAGAATGTAAAAAGGGGTCTTCAATCGTTGCACTATGGAAAAAATGACATCTACAAATGTGATGCGCAAATGTGATCTTCATGGTGAAAATCATAAAAAACCCATAAAAATTATGGCTTTTGACGTTTAGCTCGAGAATCATTAAAAATTAAAAAAAATAATCTTGAAAAAAGTTGCAGACCTATTCCTAGTCAAAATACACATTTTATATCTCATACATTTTTTTCGTACAAGTGAAAGTATTCGAGATATTTGATGTTAAAGATGAAAATTTCATACTTAGCCCCTGCCGAAAACGTAAGTATTCCCGTGACCAATCACTGCAGTTATATATTTTTTTACCTTATTTTTTAAAGTCTCCCCACGAGACTTTGGAAAGGAGTAGGGGCTTGACCAACATTATTATTTATGTGGCTAGATAAAGGGGTGCCTTTCCGCCTCCCAGGAGAAGTTAGAAAGGGGAAGGGGTTTGACCAACTTTATTTCTGTTGCCAAAAAGAGGGATGCTCTTCCGACACCCACGAGAAGTTGGAAAGGGGAAGGGGTTTGACCAACATTATTTGTGTTTACATACATAGGGGTGCCTTTCCAAGGCATGAAATTTTCATCTTTATCATCAAATATATCGAAAACTTTCACTCGTACACAAAAATGGATGTAACATAATAGTATATTATGCGCATTGGCGCATATACTATTTTATGTGACGAAGGTGCATTTACAAGTTTTGTTTCGACAGCGTAGAGTATCGTAATGTTGACATTACGATACAGCGTAATCATATTCTTCCGACTCATCTTTTTCATTTTCTCGACCAGTTTTCTCAAATAATCCTCTTCGTCTGTCGATCTGGATGAACTCGATGATGAGGATGAGCTCTTTCTTCTTTTCCCCATGATCAGATGAGTGAAAAACGTTTCCGATGTGGCTTGATCGGCACGAAATGAAACAATGTCTCTGTGCGCCAACGCGGAAAGTAGCGAGGTTCGCACCATTTTTTCATTGAAAACTTTGAAAACGTGGCGAGAAGTAGGGGTACTACATTTTGATCATGAGAAAGAGGCACCTAATACAATCGATTTTGATAATGTCAATCATACAAAATACGTGATAAACATAGGTGTGGCAGAGTTTAAACAAAAGCGAGGGAGAGACATAAAGTCGGCTATGATTTGGATAGGGGGTGAATGAAACTTCTGTTTGTTTGCATTAACCATAATTTTTTATATAACATTAATTTGAAAGCGAACACTCTCATTACTTGTGTAAAGTAGTGCTAGTATTTAAAGTAATACTCCAGCGTTCGTTTGCTTTTACATGAATCTTTCCTCATAAAGGGAGGTTCGTAATGACGTTAATTTTTAAACCTACTTGTTTGAAATATTTCGATATAGTTCGGCCCCGGGAATTTAAAATTGTCAATTTTATAAATTCTCCGTATGTGTGTTAGCAGCTTCTTACATTATCGTCATAATGAGAAGGTATTAGTTTTATATGGGAACTGACTATCACGGATTTCTTTAAATTTCCACGTTTCGAGACCCCCTGAATCCGAAAAATAGGTTTTACGATGGTGTCGGTCTGTCGTCGTCGTTTTTGGTGTTGTCCTCGTCGCTGTTGGTGTCGTCGTCGTCTGTATACTGGGTAAGTTTTGAAAGACTAATCGGATTAGATTGTGCTTTGGCACGCCTTTTAAGGGATTAAAAAGAAAGATCCAATTCGTTAAACAGCATTTTTGTACGAACGGTTCTGGTTTAAACCACCAGAAAATATACTAAACAATCAAAAATTCCATTTTGCGGTCACACTATGCGAGATGTGAAAAAATGAATGTACATTAAAAGTTCACACAACGAAGATCTACCAATTTTTTATTGATCATTTTTTGATAGGACATTTCGTTTTTTCTAATCGTAAAAAATAACGTTATAAATAAAAATAGTAAATTATTGGAAAATCAACTCAAGATACGAAAAAACTGTATGAACAAAAGATGGTGACTCAAAAAAGAGCTATATATTTTTTTCAAATAATTTTTTCATAGAACGCGTACTTTCTGTTTTAGTCGTAAAAAATAACCTTAAGAATAAGAAAATTAATTTTTTGGAAAAAGCGTCACAAGCTCCGAAAAAATGAATACACAATAATTGTTCACACTAACACAAAAAAGAGCTATGCGTTTAATAATTTTTTGATAGGACGCGTAGTTTTTTTTAATCATAAAAAATAACATTCAAAATGAGAAAATTACATTTTTGGAAAAAGGACACAAGGTACGAAAAAAAAGAATCGATAAAAGTGGTTTACCCAAAAAATAGCCACTTTAATATCAATGATTTTTTGATAGGAGACGTAGTTTTTTTTAATCGAAAAAAATGACATTAAGAATTAAAGAAGGTTTTTGGAAACAGGACACAAGATATAATACAATTTTATCCAATAAAATTTGTCGCTTAAAGTATATCTACAAATTTTCTCAAAACCATTTTACTGTAAGACGCGTATTTTTATTTAAATCGTAACAAATAATATTGAAAATAAACAAATTAAATGTATGGAAAACGACATGAGTTGCATTAAAATGTTTATTAACGAACTCGATTTTTTACAAGATGTTATGCTAGATCGGCCAATTAGAAGTATTTTTTATTCCGTTTACGAATTAAGTGAAAAATGAAAGTGCGTCAATTTTTTTTCTTTTGGTAGAGAAAAACCTAACTCGATGAGGAAGTAAATTAATTTTCCAAAATATTTGTCAAAATAAAATATAATACGTAAAATTTTCTGTTAACATGCATATAATTATGGAATTCTAGAAACGCATTTATTTTAAGGAAGAAGTATTCTATAGATAATAAGTAACCGGCGAAAAATCCTAATAATTGTATTGGATACACTGGTTCTGATAGATATTTTACATCCTAAATACCTAATCAGCTAAATTCCTATTTTGATAACAAAGCCAAATAGGCTATAGTAGTATCTTAATATCATTAATGAACAAAATAATATAATATAATATAATATACAGTCCAAGCTCCGAGCAAGGCCGTTTTCGGGGCTGTAGGGGAGTATAATTCCAAGAAGCCATAAACCCCCCCTCTAAGCGCGATCCCGCCCGACTGCGTGGAGAAAAATTCAGCTGACCAACTCCGAGTAAGGCCGCGCGTTGGGTAGGTTAAAAATCTATCTCGAACATCGTTTTATGTACCTAGTGTACATTACATGTGTACAAAAGTGATTCATATTGGATTATTTCGTTATAAGCCCGAACTTAAAGGTATGTAAAACATGAAAATCGATCATTAGCTATGGTATGTTCGATTCTTAGAATAAATGTAAACAAAGCGTCAAAATGGCAAATATTTCACCTCGCTTTTAACGTAACCTGTGAAATCTCGTGCAGTACATTCATAATTAATTACTGTGTCGTATTGCTTGTTTTTTTTGAACAAAGAATTTTTTCAAACATCGAATGGTCAATTATAACATAAATTTGATGTCACTCGTGTAATCTCATTATTAATTATAACAATACATGTAAAACTCAAAGAAAAAAGAACAATGTAAAGCTTTTTTTACAGTAGTAAAAATAGATATTCGTTTATTTGAAATATATGAAATTCACTCTTTCCCACGTTTTGTACTCCGCAATAATACTGCGAACGGGGTTCTCATAGAAACGCATATTGAATGAGCTGAAATCAGACATCTAATATATTTTGAACGCGATTTTATACTTTTTCTTGGGTTTCTTCGGGTTTTAACGTTCACATTTTATGTTGAACATTCATCCAGAAGATTTTTATCCAATGCCTTTAAATATTTTACAATACATAAAATAAACAATGATTAGTTAGCCCTATAGTACATGAATTTTATTTTATATCAAAGCAAATATTGTTTAAGTGGACTAAAAATAATTTTGAATAACGAACACTTTTCCTGATATTTAATTTCTTATATGTATAATAAAATCAACAATTTGTTTGACTGACAAATTCAAGGTTTGGCCCGAGAAAAACGTTCAGATTCGGTTGTTTTGTTCGCGGCCCTCCTCGGAGCGTCAGCTATGAAATGCATCGATCGCGACCGACGCGAAAGTGGTGTGGGTAGCGCTCGAGCGAGAAATCGGAGAAGCGACCCTGCTCGGGCCGCCCTTGCTCGGAGCATGAACTGTAGTATAGTATAGTGAAGTTCAGCGCAGTGCCGTGCCGTGTCGTGTCGTGTTCCAGTAATCGTTATGCCAATTTTCTTACTTTTTATTTAATTTCAGTGAATGTAACTCCTGTTTGCTACTATAAACTGCTAAACATAAACGGGTTTTTTTATTAAATGTTACTTTTACCATATTTTTTAACAATATATTCAAATTATAAACTAGTTTCACGATTATTGTCACGATAACTGAGACATTTACCTTACTTATAAAAATCTTTCACAATTTTTGAAACACTAGGAAAGCTATTTTGAGTATTCAAATTGAAAAAGAAAACAGAAGCTACTAACCGATTTCAAAAATCTTGTTTTCTGCACTTTTTTGGATGCCAATCCACATTCAATTAGTTTTAGCAGTTTCCCCTCGCCATCACGTAAATGGTACAATTATCATATCGCTTATTGCCGTTCAATAGTATTCGGTATATTAAAAACGCAATCTTTTCCTGTTAAATCTAACTTGACCATTTTTGATCGAACCTCGCAAACAAGGACAGTAGCACAATCGGCTTTTGATGTTATTTCCCATTTGTGAGAAATTGTGTGGGAACGAACTTAATAAAAAAATCCTTTTAACTCTCATATTAATGTAATCAATGAAGCCAAGCAGAAAAAATGTTGCAGTTTGGCATGCGAAAGGAATGAAAAAAAAAATTTTTAAACAACGTTTTTTGCTCATTTTCGAAAAATTGTAGCTTGCTCAAAAAACTTGTACACATTACTAAGTTTTTCTAGTTGTTCATCCTTAAAAATTTTACTTGGAATAACTGCGCCATAATGTTTTTGCCCGTAGAATGTTCTTTTGATTTCAAAATTCAAACACCCGAATAGAAAACATTAGCATTATTGCGAATCAAGCAA
>CAKNWW010343022.1:3446-13599 GCA_932074435.1 Andricus kollari
GAGTCACCGCACAAAAGGGAGCCGCGGATAGAGAGAGAAGGTATATACTATAGAAAGTATACTTGTAAGAGAGAGAAGGTATATACTACAGAAAGTATACTTGGAAGAGAGAGAGAGAGAGGGATATCAATGCGGTCGATCGTTCTTTTCGAGTCACTCCCGTCCCAAAAGTAGTTTTACTTCAATAATCGCTTCAACGAGGTGCAAAGCGGGTTTAAGTTTTCAGTTTAAAGGTTTTCATGTTAACAGACACAAAATGAGCGGTAGATTCAATTGCGATTGGCTGATAGGCCTCAGCACAGAGCGGATTAAAGGCATTTTAAATGCACATCACGTAAATATTATGGGGTCTCGAGAAGAAACAGTTGACAGGACCGTTAGATATTTTCAACGCTTCGTAGAAAAGACACCGTGGTATGCTGAGGACGAAGATACATCAGAACAAGTGCCATTCGAACTTAGTAGTCGGAGGGTGATTCCGGTACAAAACTTTGATATTAATGAAACGCTAACTGAAATTTTAACTAAAATGATCAATACTTAACTGGAATACTTAAATTTTCAACCAAAAAGATAAAGTTTCAAACAAGAAGGATAATTTCCAAACATAAAGAATAATTTTGTACCAAAAAATACTATTTTTTCAAGAAAAGAGATTAATTTTCAACTAAAAAAGACAAACTTTCAACCAAATAGTTTAATTTTTAGTTAAAAAAATTAATTTTCAACCAAAAAATTTTCTTCAAGAAAAGACGAACAAATTTGCAGCCAAAGTGATAAGTTTTTTAATAAAATGACGAGTCTTTTACTGGAATAGATAAATCTTCAACTAGAGTAGATAATTTTTAAGTCAAATAGATGAATGTTGAATAAAAGAGTTTATCTTTCAACCAAGTAGTTGTATTTTCAACCAAAAAGTTGAATTTTACACTAAAATTGTACATTTTTAACTGGACTACTTGAATTTTCAACCAAAACGATGAATTTCCAAACAAGAAAATTAATTTTTATACAAAAAGATAATTTTTTTTCTACCAAAAAAGAAGATTTTTCAAACAACATACATGAATTTTTAACGAAATATTTAAATTTTGTTAACAAAAACTATCAGTATATCGATATATTCAATTGGAATAATTACAATTAACAGTTTAAAAAAAAAATTAATTTTCTGTTAAAGAAAGAACTAATTTTCAACAAAATAGCTCACTTTTCAACCAAGGAGATAAATTTTTAATTGAAATGATGAATCTTGAACCAACGAAAATGAATGTTTAACAAAAGAGTTTAACTTTCAACTCACAAAACTTTGAATAAATGATTAACATTGTAATAAAAATCTAATTTTATTTTCTATCAAAGATTTTATACAACAATAATTATTTTAATATTTTAATTTCTGAGCACGCTGTTATCCTACAATCTACCTGATTTCACGAGTTCACGTTTTGGCCGCACTGAAAGAATAGATGATGTATTGCAGCGCATCGGATCGCAATACCATTTCAGTTTTAAATATTGCATCGTTCATACATAATTATTATTAATACAACTATATAAGCTTAGAATATAAATTATGAAAACATTATCGTTTCTCAATTAAAATTCAAAAAACCAGCAGAAAGTATTTAAAAAATTATTAAATTATGTTTCCATAGCAATTAATTACTACTCATTGAATAAGTAAGTCGGCACTACTAAGCAGATTAGTAGAATAGCCTTACTAATTCATTTAGTAACATAAATCTTACCATTTTATTTAGTAGAAACTGATAAAATTACTAATTTAACAGTCAGATACAATGCTACTAATTGCATTAGTAAAATTTCTACTAATTCGAATTTAGAGAGAACGGGATAACGCACTACAGATTTTTTTATTAACATACTATTGATCAAGAAAATCACTTTAAAACATACATAGGAAGCGTCATTTAATAGGATTTGCATTCGTATTTATTTTCAGGTTCATCTTCTTTGTTTCATTAACTAAGGGATGATTAAACTACCCTGAAAATAAATTATAATGCAAGTCCTCCTAAAGGACAGTTCCTATATGTATGTTTTAAAGTTATATTGTACGCCTGATCTTTGGTCATTTATTCCTTACGAAAAGTTCATTTCTCTGCTTCGCTAAGTAAGGGATGATTAAACAACCCTCTAGAAAAGTAAATGCACATATATAATATCCGTGCTATGCACGCTTCCTTTACTTATTTGAAAGTGATTTCATACCCTAGCATTTAAATAAAAAATCATAAGTGACTTTAGTTACTGAGAAATAATGATTCCCATGCTTCGATGTTTAAAGTATGAAAACACAACCATAACTGTCCACCCAGGACAGTAGCATGGGTGAAGGGAGTGTTGGGTAGGATGGAGAAGAAGAGAAGGAAGGAGGAAGAGGAATGGAGAAGGAAAGATTGTAAATAAGAGAGGAAGTAGATATAAGTAGGATGTAAATATTGTAAATAGTAGATAAGCATTAGGTAATAGACGTGGAAGCGAGAGAGTAGGGACATGCGAGCGAGGCGAGGAAGGCAAGGCGATAAGAGCGTGCGATCCTAGAGATACGGTAGGGATGTATGTTAGTTTTAAGGCTTAGGAAAATTATGTAAAAATGGAAAGTGTAAGCAAGTCAATTTTTTAAGGCCAACAGGCTGAAGAATAAACGTTTATACTACTACATTCTGTATACCCAAAAAACCGTTAATCTTTTTAGATCTTAGATATAAACCTTTTATTTCGGTAAGACTGATCATCAGAATTTGAAATTTTTAGCAAAATCGAACACATAGTTTAGGAGAAAAAAAACTTTTCACTAAAATAAGCATTTTTCTATCAAAATACATGTAAAAATTGAAACTTTGCCCATTTACTGTACATTTGGTGCGGTGTCCTTTAATTTGTTCATGTTCAATGTTATTTTTTACGATTTGAACCAAAAATATGCATCCTAGCGTAAAGTGGTTCTAAGAAAATTTGTAACTGCAATTTGGGCGAAAAATTTTTTTAGGTAAAATGTTATTGTAGCGTGTATCGTTATTCCAAAAAGTTAATTTTTTTATTTTAAATGTATTTTTATAACAAAAGTTTATAACAAGTTTGTAGATCTTTTTTGGTTGAACAACTGTTGTCTATTCATCTTTTCGTGGTTTGTGCCGTTTGTCGAAAAATCCAATTTATTTTATTCTCAAATCAGTTTTTTACAAATGAAATAAAAACTACGTGTCCCATCAAAAATTGATTATTAACCATTTTTTGATGTTTTGAGTGCACAATTTTTGTTTATTCATCTTTTTTCGTATCTTGTATAGTTCGACCGCAAAATGGAATTTTGCATTATTTTTTGTGCGATAAAAAATAGAATTTTCCATTTTTCAAGAAAATTAAAAAAATGTTTTATAAGAATATTGAAGGGTGTTCAAAAAGACACATTTTTCTTCTCTTGACCTTTATTCATATCGTGCGTTGTTTGGCTTAAAATTATCATTTACGTTTGTTTTTTGGAATTTTGTGAATGCTTTAACTCCAGTAATTTTCGTTTCATCAAAAATAGTCATTAGAATAAATTGTTTGCCTTTTTTAGTACTACGAACATCCGTACATCGAACTTTTAAATTTGAAAAAAATTGGTCTTAAAAATTTTGAAAAAGCGCACAATTTTCTAAATTTTTATCCAAAATGGCTGGCTAACGATTTTGACCCTCATTTTAGGATACTTGAAGAGTATCCCACTACCCCTATGATAAATATCCACACGATAGGCACATTAAGCGGTGCAGCGTATGACCACCCTCAATACCTGGGACCCCCGCGAACTAGCCCAACGCCATATGTAACAGTTATATCAATTCTATTAAATACAGGACCCATGAGTCAAAATCCGCAGAATTTCAACCGAACACCGATCTTTGGAACCGAGTGGTCTTTCTATTATGCAAATGCGTCGATATGAGGCGTCCCAGCTATTAATGCAGTACCTGAGGAGGCAAGGTTCAGATGCTGCGTTCCCCCCCCCCCCCCCCCCATAACGTTTTATCAATCCAGTCAAGAACCCAGGGCTTGGGAGCAACGACATCCCAATATCAAAAAACGTTAATACCCAACTCCATTCCCGGTCATCAAGCCACCGCGTATCAACCTATCCCTACGAATTTCCCGAGCAGCTATGCCCATAATTATAGGAACGGTCCCCACGACAGTTAGACAATGGAACATCACTTTCTCCGGTAGTGGGCCATTGTCCTTACTACATATAAAAGTACCAACCGAGGTAGATAGCTTAGAACTAACCATAGAAGATTTGATAGATTTCCCCCGTTACATATGGACAATAGATCTTAGCTTAACCTACCATCAGGTCCCCCTGGAAGACAGCAGTAAGACAATTACTGCATTCCCGGTACCAGGTAGGGGACTCTTCCAATACAAGAGTATGTCGTTTGGTTTATCAGGCACCCAGCCACGTTCCGGAGACTGACTGACAGTATCATCAGCCCCGATATGCGTCTCTATTGTTTCACGTATTTGGACGATATTATTATCGTGTCGAAGACTTTTAAGGAGCACCTGTTCTGGTTCAAAAAGGTTCTCAATAAGATATAAGAGGCCGGAATCACTATCAGCGACGAGAAAAGCGTCTTTTGTCGTTCTGAGGTATGGCACATAGGTTTTCGTCTGAATGAGAGAGGCCTTAAACCTGACTCCAAGCGGATAGCCCCCGTCCTTGATTACCCGGCCTTACTTACTCGCTTGCTCCGCAAGGACGCTCTCAGACGCTGAGCGGAAGTATTCGACTGTCGAGTAGGAATGCTTAGCGGTTATATGGTCGAATAAGAAATTCACACACTACTTAGAAGGCTTCAAATTTACGGTTATCACGGACCACAGCAACTTACGCTGGCTCCGTAAGCTCCACAATGCCGCAGGTAGGCTAGCTCGATGGTCGTTAGAACTTTTAGAGTATAGTTTGGAAGTAGTTCACCGTGAAGGGGCTCTACATAATGTTCCCGAGGCCCTGTCCCGCATGTTCAAAAACGAAGAAGAGAAACGCACGCAGGTTCTTCAGGAGGTTCACGACGAACCTCAAGCCGGCCACCTCGGGATTGACGAATCATATCAGAGAGCGGCCTTAACCTATTATTGGCTCGGTATATTCCGAGATACTGTCAACTACGTGCGTGTGATACCTGCCGAAAAAGGCAAGCACAACAGCAGGCTCCTCTTGGGCTAATGGCAAAGAGAGTGTTATACCAACCGTGGTCAGTAGTTTCTGCAGATTTTACACTACGTGCACTACGAGCAGCAAACGCGAAAAATGTTTGCGCGGCCCTAGACGACCTGATTATGTCACGTTAAAGAAATCCTGAGTTTATCCTTGAAGATAATGGGACTGAATTCGAGAATAAAATTATGAGAGAAGTCACTAGGTTTTACGGAATTCACCACTCAACTAGCCCCTGCTACCACCCGAAAAAGCTAATCCAACGGAGATGATGAATCGCGTTATAAAGACCATGATCCGGTCCTTTATCGATAAAAACCAGCAGGATTGGGACGTATACCTACACGAGTTCAGGTTTGCGTACAATAGTACCCTAGTACATGAGCTGGCGAATGATAACAGATGATCTCTCGGTACGTTCCATGTTAAAGACCTGAAACCCTATCTCCACCGCTAAACCCTAGATAATCACTCTCATGCATAACCTCTAACGTATGAGAACGCCACCGAACGCGTCCTCAAGTTGCGGATAGAGGGTCCCTGTACTAAGGGTTTCTGCTGAATATGGTTACCATAATTAATAAGCAGTCGCGGACAATTGTCTAGGGATGGTCCCGAAGGAATAACCCGTAAGCGGAGGTGTAACTACCGTGCCGAAAGCTGAATGACACCTGGGTGAGGTGTCTTAAACGGTGACTCTGGGATACCGGGCGACCAGTCAGAGTATGCAGCCTTATCCTTGCATGCGGGGCTCTACAAAGTCGGACGACGCCTTTCACTAGCTGCTCGTGGGAAAAACAATGATACAACCAAACCACCAAAAATGTGTAGATGCGGTTCCAAGCGATAGAACGATGACTTGCTACACTGCTACAATGCCAGCATTATCCCTGTGCACGGAGGTTTTATGGCGCGCAAGAGTGGAAAATATGGCGCCGTCGTCGAAACACGCATTTCCGGAGCTTTGCAATTTTTGCCTAGGAAATACCGTTTCGGGTGACAGTCAGAGTTAAGGCCGTGACTTTTGGCTCAGTTTTATATTAGGTTTTGCTTTTAAAGGATGCTTTTTATCTTCGTGAAGTGACTTTAGCCGGATTTTAGTGTTTTTTGTCATTTCTTGTTGGTGGTTCTCCAACAAAACTTAAAAGTATCGGTTCCTCAAAGTGGCTTTAGTGCGTTTGTGCAGAAGTTTTCTCCCGTGTTCGCCCACTGATAAGCGTAACCTAGACGTGACACTGGTCCCTGATAAAAACTTTTTATTTTCGAGGGGGAAAAGCGAGCCAGCAATAATGTACCCCACACGCCACCTACTGGGTGGGAGAGGGTATCTTTGAAATTTTAAATGGAAACCTATAATTTTTTATTACAGATTCAGATGCCCCATCAAAAATTATGTAAGTTTTATTTGAAAAGCTTTTTTTCGATTCGCGCCGGATGCCGCTGCATTGGCGAAAAACTACATTGTTGACTGTTCTAGAAATTAGGAGGTAAGACGCATGTGACCACGAAAGAGGAGGGTAAGATGATTATCATGCTTTTTGAGAAGCAGCCCACCTATTAATTTGCGGCAAGCCCAAAAAGCTTTGTCAAGACGATAAAACGCCGTTTGAGATCTGCCGGCTATGGATAGAGAAGCACGGTCCTTAAACCGTTCTTGAAACTGTCTGTGCCAGGCACCCGAGCTACCACTGATCGTGTCAGGGGTGATGCCCGATGAGGTCCAGAACTGTCTGAGGCGGGACGAAAATGCGGGAATGCAACCTGAGGGGAGGCCTGATTCGATTCCCTAGGTGGAGTCTGTGGTCTGTGGCAGATTTGTAGCTTACCGTCTTCGAAGCACTTCTCTCATAACTTTTCTTCCACCCGTGACCTCGATGTCGGGTTCACTGCGTCGATTCGCAATAGCTTTGCCTGTGGTTGGAGGCGATATCCTGTGTCACGGGGACCACCTCTTTGGGGGAAAAGTCCACGAAGGGAAAAATGCTCCCACCCGGAATGGGGGTCGCTTTCTTTCTGGAGATGGCTTGATAGGAGACACACTGAGTACCATCAAGTCGCTGTCGTCCGAGTCGCTGGACTCCTGTTCCGTTTGGAGATCTCGGACGGCTGACTCGTCTAGGCCGGGATACTCCGGATCATAGGCCTCGACTGGAGGAGGCTGCTGGTTTTGGTGCTGCGGGGGAGTCTGGTGGATTCTGGTGTAGCATAGGCGATTCTTCAGGATGTCGGTTCGGCGTGATTGAGCAGGTAAACTGCAAGCTCTTCGAAGGATTCTATGCCAGCAGCCTCGGTGGCACTGGCTGGAGGGTCCAGTTTTACTACGGAGGATGAACTCATAGGTTTGAGATAATCAGGTTCCTAAAGACTTGCCTCCACGCTCTCGGGGTCAGGCTCGTTGTCATGGATCTCGATGTTCGACTTTGATGGGGTGGGGTAGCGAGTGTACCTCTCAGGTCGTTCGCTTCCCGAGGCGCCGATGGGGGGAAGGACACTTCTCGCAGGGCTGTTTGATTTCGGAACTTCCTGGTATCCTGCGAGAGGCTTCTTCCTGTGATAACTATTTGCGTGGAGAGACAGGGGGGCCCCTGAATTACTACTCTCAGGAACACTGAGAACGCTGGGCGCGCTAACTCTTCATTCTGTCTCTTCGGGTAGGTATGCGTCGGTGAGAGTTCGGATAGATTCCTCGAGCCGACGCTTGAAGGTGAGCTGACGCCTAGAGGTCGGCCTATTTTTCATCCTTCTCGAGGGTTTCCCTCCTCCATCGGAACCCATTTTGACGGGTGAAGTACCTGAAATGCAACAGATAGAAAAAATTCGAAGGGGCCACAGCAAGTCCCCAAGTCGGGTGAAGAAAATCTGGGGGCGACAGACAGGCCTGTTATGTATAGGGGAGTTCCCCTTGAGATCGTGCGTGGCGGTATGTCTGCGCAATCGGCACCCTATGCTCACCTCGAGGGCAACCTATAGGATTCTGATGTAGCGTCGCTCGTATCCTCTGCACTAATGCCCCAAGGTTTCCTCGTAGGTAACCCGTGGGATCTCAGTGAACAGGTTAGCCGAGTGAGGTAAATACGTGCTGAAAAGAAAGGATAGATTATTAGCTTTACTATGTTAGCGACATGTTCGATGACTTAGGAACTAATGGTATGTGGACGGGGTGTAGAGTTACAAAAAAAAATGGAAACAGAGTTTATTCGATTTCATTGACTGCAGCAAATCGAATGACGAGGCGAAAGTCGGCGAAGGCAGTGGCTCGTAACAATCCGTACCGTGTTGGGTAGGCACACGATGTGGCGATGACTGGAGAATGAATCCAATCTTGAGAGTCGTAGTGGCGAAGTACGTAGAGTGGTTGCCGAGAGCTTGCTGGCAGGCACGGTGCGAGCGAGGTTCCAATGGCTCGTGGTAACGTTGCGAGTGGTGATCACGACCCTGCTCGTCGGCCTTGCACGCCGAATATCCGTCGAACGACTGTCTGCTTTCGTGGCACGAAGCCCCTTCATTTACGCTTACACGCGACGCGCCAGTCGGGTAGAGCATGGTGGTGGGCGACCAGCGATTGCACGCTGCGTTGGTGCGAGCGAGCCCGTCAGGTCGGGTGCCGCGGTAGAGGGAGTTGTGGTAGAGGGGTTAGCTGCCGACCGACTGCCAGCTGAGTTTGCCAGCCCGGCACTCATAATGGGGTCGTGCGCTGATTGGCTAAATTCATGTCTCGAGCCGATCTCTCCCTTCGCCTCGTCGTCCTCGATCCGTCTACATTATTTGCTATTATGAAAGATGTATATTAAAGCGCCTTACTTCTAGAAAATGATTTCAGTTCGTTCGTTGTGGATCTAAGAGGGCACAAAGAGGAAAATCTTTGTTATTATTAATTTTGTAATTGCCGCACTTTGCGGACAACATCTTTATCTTTCGTTTGGAAGCGCATTCCTTGAACAGTCAACAATGTCATTTTTCGTCAATGCAGCGCTCTCTGGGGCACTTTGAAAACATTTTTTTAAATAAAACTTACGCTTTTTTTTAAGAGGAATATAAATCCGTAATAGAAAATACAGGTTCCCACTTGAAATTTTGAAGTAACCCCGCTCCCGCCCCCAGCGGGTGGGGTGTGGGGTGCATTTTTCCTGGTAGCTTTTCCACCTCGAAAATAAGAAGTTTTTATTAGGGACATTTTTTTCGTTAGATGCGTATTTTTTGAGATATTTCGATGTATCAAGACATAAAGAATTACCCGTATATATATATATATATATATATATACGACCGTGAGATGGGTGGTCACAGGACACGATGAAATCACAACGACAGGCCGGCGAAACCGTCGTGTGTTTTGAGGACACGAAGCGACCCAAGGATGACAGCTTTCTGCATCCATTTCGCAAGTGCCTTGGCATATTTTTGGCACGCGGGTATGGCTTTAAGGTTACCAAACAGTGATAGTTTCGCACCTCCGAGAGGATCTATCACAAGGACAATTACTTGTACCGAATATTTTGGGTACAGTCTTCGCAGCTCCCTTTTAAGGTCTTGATACCTCACCGTATTTTCTTTCTCCTTGGCAGTGATGTTGTATTCGGATGGGGCCGAGAATTCGATCACGAATATGGTTCGTTTCTCGAAGTCTTTGAGAACAATGACAGGTCTCGAGTGTGCAACGGAGACTGCTGTCCGAAAATCGTAGTTCCAGAAAATTTGGCATTTCTAGCTTTGGACAATTGACTTTATCTCCCTTGGAGCGTTCGGCAGGGCAGAGTCGCGGCCAGCACCGTAAGAGCGACCAAGATGGTAATAACGCACTCTTAGGGCCGCATTGTGTCTGTAGATTTACGTCGTTCCTGCGTAGGTGGGACACCCCGATAGTATGTGTTTCAGGTACTCAGCGCGTGCATGACACGCTCTGCACCTATCGCTGGGAACTTCTTC
>CAKNWW010343029.1:0-10689 GCA_932074435.1 Andricus kollari
AGTTCTGTTTTGTATTAAATCCTAAAATAATTGTAAACTTTATCTAAATGCAGTATTGTCCTCCATTTACCTAACTAATTGGGTAAATTTTAATGAACAATTTTTATCCGTGCATAGTCCCGGCTCGATTCAACTATTCTGTTAAAAAGTCATCTTCTTCACTCGAAAATTCAACTGTTTTGTTGAACATTCGTCTTTTTGAATAGAAAATTCGACCCTTTGAATTGAAAATTCATCTTTCGGTAGAAGAGTCATCTCCTTTGATTAAAAGTGAATTATTTTCAATTAAAAAGTCTACTATTGCTATTACAATTTTTTTTTGCATTTTGTGATTTCAACAAAAAAATTACCACAAAATAAAACAAAAGAGTGTACAGACTTTGGCCAAACTATTGTTTATTAAAACCATTTTATTTAGCTTAACAGTTTTATTAAACACACCTTGTGACTGAAAAGCATAACGAAAAATTCCAACAATAAATAATATCCATTAAAGGAAAAGATTTTTAATATGTGAATTTTACAGATTCTACTAAATTTAACTCAACATTTTTTTATATATTCTATAAATGTTAAAATGGTTTTGAATTTAATTTTTCAGTTTACTAATTCAAATTCTAAACCAAAAATTCTTTTTTTTCAAATTGTTTGTGGCGAAAAAAGATTATTATTTGGAGTGGTTCGGTAGATCAAGTAAATAATTTTTTTTACCAATAATCTTAGATCTGTCATTTGAATATACATTGAGGTTAAAATTCTTCATTAAAAAAAACTAATATCCAAAAAATTATTTCCCAATTCGATCTTGAATTGAATCTTCCCATTTTTTCTAAATATACTGGAAAATGTACTGCATATGATCATTTCTCAATTTTTTAGGTAAAATTATTGATTTTTTCTTTCTATGAAAGAATATAAGAAACTATATTACTACAGAGACTAGTGATAAAAATTAATTATTTACAATAATATATTATAGAACACAACTAATATTTATTTTTTAATATATGTAATCAGTACAATCGAAAGATATTTGTATTAGAACAGTAAGCTTGGGAAAATCGAAGTGTCGCTTTGCGTAAAATTTTAATCAGCGAATTACAAAAGTATCAAAATTGTAATTATTAACTTCTTAATGTATTAATCATCGTTTTAATCTTCACCATCATCAAAGAACTAAATTTTTAAAAAAGGGGCGCGAGGGGTCTTTATAAATTAAAAATATTTAAAATATTGCTTGGAATTGTTTACAACTTTGTCAGAATAATATTTTCAAACTATGTGAAATTGAAAAATACTAAGACCAAACGTTTACATTTTTATTTTTTTAATTCATGATATCTTTGAACTGACTGAATAGCATTTCAAAATAACACACGGTGAGCCTTAAACAACTTCAACTTAAACTTCTTACACAAAGTTGGTTCTTTGCAGGATTTAATTCTCTGATGTTGCCTGAATATTTCAAGTGAGAAATGAAAAAAGCGATTGAGCCCTTTTTTGAAAATTCATATTTTGATTTTGTGATATTATTTTTTCATTTAAAATTAATTATTGCGTGCACACTATTATACATGAAATATGTAGGAAAAAAGTTCTCACAAACAATTCTGTCAAACAATTTTTGTAATCCAAATAGTGCTAGAAAAACCTCTATAGAGGACTCAGTTTTTGTTTGACATAAAATTTTATTTGAACTTTTTTACTACATATGTTGTGTATATCACCATACGTATAATTACAATTTTAAAAAAAATAATGTCGAAAAATCAAAATTTGAACTGTCAAAAAAAGGACTCGATCAATTTTCTCATCTCTTACTTAAAATATTCTGGCAAAATCAGCGAATTAAATGTATTTTTACAACAATATTTATAACTTTTTATATATGTTTTTTTCCAAGAAAATCATGCGAGTGATTTTTTTTTAAAACATTGTCCAATTTTCTCACAATTTTAAAATTAAAAGCTTCGGAATTATTTTAAAAAATAACAATTTTTCTAATATCACCAAATGGTTACGATAGTCTCTAAAAGTATAAGAATGTATTAATTATATTGCTATGATTATTTCAGATAACTAATAATAATTATATTATTAATCAACTAGAATTATTTTTACTTGGCAAATAAAAAATGCAGATGTGCTACTGAAAAGAAGGATCGGTGGCTCAAAGTTACCCTCGAATTCGGGTGAAGAAACTTCACATGTACTTGTGCTATTCGATTTCAGGAGATCGCACTGAAGAAAGACCGAGGATCCTCATGAGCAAAAACGCTGATGCGCAGATGTGTTTCATTTATCAGGATCTGAGGATTCAGAACTATCCCAAATCCTGGAATTTGTGTAGATATGCTAGAATTTCTGCAAATGTATTGTTTCTTCATCAGGAATTCTCAAAAATCGCTGTGAATATGCCAATTGAGACCTCATTATCTTGAGATTTAATTACAATTTTTAATAATGATTAGCATAGTTAAATTTGTCTTTTTATTATGAATCCAACCGTATAAAAAACTCATTTTTGATAAAAATGCAGTTTTACAGTTTCTTCATCAGGAAGGGCAGACCTATTGTTGAAACTTTTATGACCTACCAGTACCGATTCATGAAGTTTAGAAAAAATGGTTTATTCTGTTTATGTGAGAAAAACTTTTTTGATATTTAAAATACGACAATACTATATGTATTATATTTGTACGCACCGTGAGACGCATCGATTGACCTATTGCTGAAATTTGGATGACCCATCATTACCGATTTATGAAGTTTCAAAAAAATGTGTGTATTCTATTTATATATATTTGTTCGCGTTTTCGAGACGCATTGATTGCCAAACGATAACCATGACCATGACCACATCCTACAACTATCGTTTTTAAATTCATTAACAACATTATTCACCTTGTTTATAATAGGATTTTTTTATTTTGGGAATATAACAGTACTGCATTTCATGTAATTGTTTGCGTCTTCGAGATGCGTGGATTAATCTATTAACGAACTTTTGATGACCATTCTTGATTAATCAATAGCTACTTGGAAAGTAAAAAAAAAGTTACATTGTTTCTATGAATAAAACTTTGGGTTTAATTTGGAATATAATACTAACGTAAGTTAAAAAGTTGTTCATTGAAACAGAACACATCAACTGAAATTTGTTTGGCTCTCTGATTTTCTGAAAATAAGACTTTAGGTCAGATAGAAACATCAGCTTGAAAAATATTGACCGTTTCAATTTTTTTTTTTATTCGTTATTTAAACCACCCTCTGTGCGGAAGCAAATTCATTTATGCCTGTGAGGAAGCAAAATGCTCATACAATGAGTACAAACAGAAACACCCATAGTGAATACGTGCATAGTGCTTCGCAGCAAAATTATATTTTTGGATCAGAATTCATCTCTTTTGGTTGAAAATATAATTATTTTTTTGAACATACAACTATTTGGTCTAAAAGTCATCTTTTTTGGTCTGCAATTCAACTGTTTTGTTGAACATTCGTCTTTTTGGACAGAACATTCATCAGAAATCATCTTTTTTGTTAGAAGGTTCATTCATTTTAATTGAAAAGTATACTATTATAGTTTTGAGTTCAGAATTGAAGGGTGTCATTACTAATCTATGAAGATAACCAACAAAATGATAATTTTGAAAGGAGCGAAAAAGCATTCTCTAAAATTGAAATCACTATATAAAGATGAAACAAAAGTCCACTTGTAGACTAATGTGTTCCTGGATTGAGGACAAAAAGGCTCGACTCTAGATTGCGATACAGAATTTAATTTACATTTCAAAGAAAAAATAAAGACATGCGTCTTATAATAATAAATTAGCTAATAAAATTTTTCGTTTTCATTAAGTGATAATAATTTCAAAAAATACCAATGTTATGAATTTTTTTTCAATCATTGTATCAAAAAATGAGATTTCGAAAAAATTCTTTTACCGCAATGTGTTGGTTTGATTTTTTAAGAATTTTTTATGGAATAAACCCATTTGCAATACAAATGTTGGTTATCCAGTTTTGTATTTCCATCCTTCAATTCATTTCTTTTGGCTAAAAATTGAATTATTTTGTTGCAAATTCAACTATTAACTCAAAAAGTTATCTTTCTTGATTGAAAATTCATGTGTTTGTTGAAAATTGATCTTCTTTGGCAGAAAATTAATCTTCTTGGTTAAAAATTCATATTTTTGGGCTAAAAATTCATCTTTCAAAATTCATCTATTATGATAGATAATTTAACTATTTGTTTGGAAATTAACTTTATCTGAAATAGGCAGAGTAAGCGCTGTTTTCCTGTCCGCGGAGCGGCAGTAAAATAGTTCTTTATTGTACCGCCACGGGCGGCACTTAAATTGACAGCAAGGAGGAAGAAGCGAGTGAGAAGTGAAAGAAAAGGGAAAGAAAAGAGGGAGAAGAATTCATTTTAAAACTACGATAAAGTACGAAGTGGATTTTGACCTTTAACGTCGCCCCACGCACGTGTGTATGCGGTAAAATCAAGCGCAATTTTACTCCCACTCCTTGTATAAATTTGCGCTTATTCTGCCTATTTCAGTAAAGTATCGTATGCACCACGGTAGTAAATTTGTTTTATACTCTGATGCAGTTTTACAGTCCTCGTAAAAAGTTAAACTTTACTGCCTAGGTACATAATCTACTATTTTTGTTGAAAATGTGTATTTGCGGATTGAAAATTGAACTTTTTTATATAAAATTCGTCTTATTGGCTTGAAAGTTCAACAATTTAGTTGATTTTTTTTCATTCTTGGCTGCAAAATCTTTCTTGGTGGAAAATACAACTCCTTTATTAATAATTTGTCTTTTGATTTGAACATTAATCTTTGTAGGTTCACAATTTAACTATCTGGTTAAACATTTCTTGGTTAAATATTTAACTATTTTATTGAAAACGCAAAATATTTCGCATTAAAATCTTAGTAATATGGTACCTAAATTAATTTTATCTAAAGAAATTTACTCCCCTAAAATCCCCTTATTTTATTGAAAAATTAACCTATTTCTCCTATTTTGAGAGCATTTTGTGCTGTGCAGTCTGCTATTTTAATTTCTGCTCAAAACAAAGCAATGTTTTTTTCGTTAAAGTGAGAAATGATTGAAGGCATTTTCTGGTGGGGTGTTAAAAAGCAAGCTAGAAGTTGAAATGAAGTTATAACAAGGCACATTGTTTATTCGAGGTGATTGATGAGAGCGATAGATCTAGGGGCTAAGCGCGGGCTCGTGTGGGCAATGAAACTACCGAACCGGAAGTTATCGGAGCTCAAAGCCGAGTGCAGCTTTACGGGGAGTAGGAGAGTCTATAGAACTGCATTATCCGAGTGTTATATAGATTTTCAACACCCGAAGAAGTCACTGACCCACCAGAATTTAAAGTAACATTCCAAACTCGTAAACACTCATTCTTTTCCTCAATTCCCAAACAATATTTGAATAATTATAAAGTCATTCTGTGTTACATAACGGAATTCGAATAACCGCATTTTTCTAAAAAATTAGTCAAAGTAAGCGCCACGCGCCTAAAAAAAGGGTTTCTTAGCGTAGTAATACGTGATTAGGTCGTTAAAATCTCTCGCTCCCATACTTTACCTCCTCTACCCCCTCTTTTCGCCCACGCCCCCCCCCCCCTCGCCTCAATTCCCCCTCCTATTCTTCCTCTCTCCTCAGTTCCCCTACAACCCTTCCTCTTCTTCCCCTGCTTCCTCTTTCCAGCCTCACCTCCCTTCCCATACTTACCTTTACTCCCCTCCCTTCCCGTATCACCATCCCCTCACTTTCCCTACTTCCCCTTCCGCGCAAAAAGTACGATGAGCGGACGGAGGGATGGAAGCCTGACCGAAACTATAAGGGTTTACGCCCGGGGATACGAAACCTAATAAAATGCTTAACAGTGTACTTCCATGCCAACATTTGGTCGTTTATTGTCGTGATATAAAAATGTTTGGATATTACTTTTGGTCACCACAGAAGGGTTCGAAATTTTTAAAGTTTGAAAAATTAAATTTTTTTCTATGGGTTCGAAATTATTGTGAATTATTTATAGGAACAGCTTTTGATAAAAAATATTAATATCTAATCATGTTCTAGGAAAAATAATTTTCGATCAAGTTCAAATTTCGTCAGAAAATGTTTTATTTTAGTTTTTAGGCCACTTCAAAGTAATCAAAAAATGTAAACTTCGCATCATCAAAAGTTGTAAAGTGTCTGTAAACGAAACGAGGAAAAATATGCGCAAGACGTTTTTTTCAATTTTAAATAAATGTTCTATTAACATCACATGGGGGGAGGCTCCAAAAATCGTCCAAAAAAACGTGTTGTAATATGTGGACGCCCCCTTAGATATAAATATTGAAGGATCAAAGGTTGTATCAGGTGTCACGTTTTCACTCAACAGAAAAATATGTAGGGATGCCACTTTAGAAAAAAATTTATTCTGAATTGAAACCCCCTAGGATGTTGGAACATTCTACATATTAAAGGAATATCACAAGAAGCATTACAATTTGATGAATTCAAAACAACCAAATGTGATATGGTTTTTGAATGTTGAAACTCGCAACTTTATAAGATTTCAGGATTAAAGGATCCAATATTAAGGTGCTCAAAAGTTTTATTATTTACTTTAAGAATTAATCATTTGAAAACTGGGAAGCATGTCAATTGAAAAGTCTTTAAATTTTTAATCATTGCAGCTAAAAAATATATAGTGTCCAAAAGCTTTGTGTATTGAAATTCAAAGTGCAAAAATGTAGAACCTTTAATTTTAGAAGCCAAAGTTGAATTTATTATGATTGTCTTTTAGTTTGGATATGTTTTATTAATTGTCAGTCATCCAACGAAGCTTCTATTCGTCCAGATATCACAGATGCACCCGAAAAAGTTTTCGGTCTATTCGTAGTGATATTCCGGGCGAATATATACTTGAATATTTCTATGATACTTTTTCAATTTTTTGTTTAAACTCTGTCCATTCTCTTCCTAAATAGTATTTTCTTAAACATAATTTCTTAGCTATTAACAGTCGAATCACCTCCAACTGGAAAATAGAAGTAAAATACGTCTCTTTACAAAATTTTTTAATATATCCAATGTGTAGAATATTTAATGTAGGAGAAACCTCCCTACAGGGGATAATGGAACCTACAGCGGATAATCATTTATTAAAAATACTAATATGTGTAAAATAATTAATTTAATTGAATCAATAGTTAAACTCTATACGTGGTTATAAATTAAAATTAATATTGATCACTTTTTTTTATTTATGCTCTTAATTAGTAATGCATTCGAGACGTTTTCGAGAAAATTCAAGATTTTCTTGAAACATGTGCGGATGAACTAAAAGCTTCATGGAGATCGAGAATCTCAAATAAAAAGTTTCGAGATTCTCGACTCGAGATCTCGAAATTTTTTATTTGAAATTCTCGATCTCCATGAAGTTTTGAGTTCACCTGAACATGTTTCAAGAAAATCTCGAATTTTCTCGAAATCGTCTCAAATGCATCACTACTCTTAATTAATAATTATCCCCTGTATGTTGCATTATCCATTGTAGGGAGGTTTCCCTTAGATTAGAGTGGATCGAAAAATAAAATGTTGGAAATCGGAAATAGAATTGTGTGGATATGTAGCGTATTAAGACCCTGAAAAAGTATAATTAATTTACATTCGATGGTTAAACGCCTTGGTTTTGCTTGTTACCAGATATGTTCAAATATGTCCAGATATGTTCAGATATGACAATTTTTTACATTTCTTGTGGCCTTAAACGACTTCCTAAATTTTTGCAGCCCCGTCAGAGATTATTAATGTTTAGTAGGCCCCTGTTTTCAAAAAATAATTTAAACCCCTACAGAAATGTAGAAAGCATTGTTCCAGGTATCTAGAAGATTTATACTGGTAAAAATCTATAAGAAAATTGATTAGTCTAGGAAATTGCAAGTGTAAATATAGTTAATTTTTCAAAAACTGAGTTGTCGATTTTTTTAAATTATGATTTCCTGGACTAACCAAATTTTTTCTACCATATTTTTCCCAGTAGAAACGTCCTAGATACCTGAAAAAATTCTCTCTGCATTTTTGTAAGTTTTAAAATTATCTTTGGAAAACAGGGGTCTACTAAATACTGATAATCTCTGACGGGGCTGTAAATAAAAATCTGTAAAAATTTGGGAAGTCGTTTAAGACTTCCAGAAATGTGAAAAAATGGACATCCACGAAAATATAAAAATTACGCTACTTTTCCACATAGTACCATTTCCGATTTCGAACATTTCTTTTTTTTACCCACCCTATTGTAGATACAAGTTTGAGTTTATGCATGATTCCTATAAAAGTCTTCAGGGAAGATATAATAAAAAGAGTAGACAGACGATATAAAATGCATAAAATGGCCTCTAAAAATACTTGGAAGCAAGTCAGAATCGCAGTTCCTGGGTAAAATATATGTTTGAAAACTGGTTTGAAACGTAAACCGCATATTGCATAACTTTGGACGTTACAAGAAGTTCTATGAAGCGTTTTTTTTCTAACGAGGAGTCTGCTAAAAAATGTGTATAATATCAATTTTGTATTCAAGAAATATATTGTATTGCACCCAAATCGTTATAAAGTAATGTGATAGGGTTATGAAATAAATAAAAATATAGATTGATAACCTCTTTATAATAATTTGAAGGTTATTTGTATTATTTTATTCTAAAATATTCTAGAATGCTTTAGAATCTCCTACAATATCCTGTTATTTTCTACATTCTTACGGAATTTTTCAATATTTCAGAAATTTCTAGAAAGTTCTGGATGCTATAATGCTCTGAAGTGTTCTAGAAGATTCTATAATCGTCAACAGTCAGATGAACTATTTTAAAATGCTATCAAATGTTTTCGCATAGTCTCCATTATTCTGGAATTCTGGAACATTCTTGAAATTTCTGCAATTCTATTCGTTTAAGATTTTTTCAGATTATTACAGAATATTATTCACTTCAGAATATTTTGGAGGTTTATCGATGTTTCTGTAGTGTTCTAGAATAAACTTGAGTGTTTTAAAATGCTCTCTGATGTTTCGGAATTTTTTAGTAGGTGTTCTCCAAAACTGAAAATTCATGAAATTTTCTAGAATCTTCTGGAATGCTTTTTAACATTCATTTTTTAATATTTAAGCCATCCTCGGGGAAAATGGGTCAAAATTCACAAATTTTCCAGATCCTGTATAATTGTTATCAGGAGTCTTCTAGAGATATTTTGCACATATCATTTAAACAAAAAATGCATCTTTGAAGTTATTAATAATCTAGGTTCGATCCATATTTACACGTCCAATCGGGTAATTTTGTATCAAAATTTGTGTTTTTGCATAAAATTATGTAAAAAATTTTTTTTCTTGTGTCCAGATCATAAGGAAATTTTCGTTTAGGCATTACAGAACATAATAAAAAAAATAATTGCACTTTTTAGTTGTTTTTAACACAACTAGGTATGTTTTAAAAAATAAACGTTTGCAGATTATCGAAAGGAGAATGTTTGCAAAATTTGTATTTAATACTTTTTCCATTTTTTCCATTAGGTTAGTCTTATTTATAATGTAGTTTTTAAAAGATTTTCATTGATAGTTATTTAAGTGAGAATCGAAATAATTTTTATAAAAATAAAATTTTTTTAATTTGATTTAATTTCAAAATTTAAATATTAAAATCACAATTGGAACTGTCTTTTATTTATATTCTATTTTTATATCATTTTATTATTTCTTTATATGTAAATATTTATTTTATTCTTATTCTACTAGTTATACATATATTTTAAAGAAAATCAAAACCAAAATATAAATGTTCAATTTAATTAAGAAAAATGAGAATTCCCTCTGAAGAAAACTATTCTTAGAATAAATGTGGTATAGGTTGAGGAAACCAATTTTTTATATGAAAAAAATGGGTAAAAGTGAATATTTTAGGTTTATTTAAATAAACCTAATTATCAAATTCAATTAGATAAAAATGTAATGAAAAATATTTGCCGGTGAAAAATCCCGGCAGCAGAAATCAAGCCAGGACTCTCGGGTTGAAAACTCGGAGCGCTACCACTTGATCTAACCCGGAGATGAAAGAATCCCAAATCCTGATTTTTTCGAAGTCCTTTTTCTCGAGAATGGCTGAGAAGCAAATCTTATAACTTTAAAATATTACAAGTTTGTTACCTATTACTAAGAGGAGTATGAATGCACACAAGATTCCGAAGGGTGTAGGGTATTTTGGTCTGGATATTGGGCTTAAAACCGACAATTTAGTTTTATTTCAGCCCCATCTTTTGCGCGTGTATAAAATATGACTTCCCTCCGACACGGGCAATACGTTTCGGTGTTTTCGACCCTCCTCTCTTCTTACTCAGCACATCGATATCTCATTGAGCGATTCGCGAAAGATATAACAAAGTCGTAGAAAACTTGGTCCCCCTCTGCCAGAAAATGATTTAACGAAGCGATACAATCGGCAGGGAAGTGCTCCGGGACGAGTAGATTAGGTTGTTCTAGTATGGCGTTATGAGAAGAAAGGATGGCTGAAACAAAACTTGCTTGATTCTGGTGTTCCATACCCCTGCCCAGTACCCCTAACTTTGGCAGGATTCTCCTTCATTATCCATTTGTTATCCGAGTCTCAGCCAGCGCCA
>CAKNWW010343029.1:10789-26709 GCA_932074435.1 Andricus kollari
CATTCGCAGGGTCCAGGGGGAGGAACAACCCTCAGAGCAATGCCCGCTTACATAGGAGAATGCAGCTCGTTCTGCCTCGGGTATATCTGCCATCGAGAGAATGCACTCGATAAGACCATTCAAGGGGGACAGGGTACCCTATTGATTGGGCTGCGGCATTCTATATCGAATACCGACGGTAATTCTCTAACGCGAGATATACTCGCCGGACATTCAGAGTTTAAAATTTACTTCCAGTACTCGACCAGCAAGCAAAATATCCGATACGGCATAGTGCATATTCCGGATCAAATATTGCAGGAAATACTTTTTTGGAACGATCTCTTTCTCAATTCTGGGATTTTATTTTTTTTTCTTGTTTTTAGACTCTGGATTGTTCATTTCAACTGTTAAAGAAGAGGGGAGAATATTCTAGAATATTACAAACATTTCGCAATAGTCTGTGGAATTCCAGAATATTCCAGAATGATCAAGATTCGCGGTAGCCAATTATTGCCTTGTACTAAGAAAAGTAGAAAAAGATTCTAAATGCACGTATGAGAAATAAAAAATCTGTCTTGGATGACGAAATGCGAAAAAGAAAAACATAGCTACCGGAAATTATTATCTGTAACATAAATGATTTTGAACACTAACAAGTGGATCCTACACTAGATCGTATCGAAAACATTAAATACAGTCCAAACTCTGAGCAATGCCGTTTTCGCGGCTGTAGGGGAGTATAATTCCAAGAATCCATAAACCCCCACTCTAAGCGCAGTCACGCTCGAATGCGTGGAGAAGAATTCAGCTGAGAAACTCCGAGCAATGCCGCCCGTTGGTTAGGTTAAAAATCTATCTCGAACATCGTTTTATGTAACTAGTGTACATTGCATGTGTAAGAAAGTGATTCATATTAGATTATTTCGTTATAAACCCAAGCTTAAAGGTATGTAAAACATCAAAATCGATCATTAGCTATGGTATGTTCGATTCTTAGAATAAATGTAAGCAAAGCGTCAAAATTTCAAATATTTTACCTCACTTTTAACGTAACCTGTGAAATCGCGTGCAGTACATTAATAATTAATTACTGTGTCGTATTGCTTGTTTTTTTTTTAACAAAGAGAAAGTCAAATATCGAATTGTTAATTATAACCTAAATTTGATGTCACTCGTGTAATCTTATTATTAATGATAACAATACATGTAAAACATAAAGAAAAAAAAACAATGAAAAGCTTTTTTTACAGTAGTAAAAATAGATTTTCGTTCATTTGAAATATGGAAATTCACTCTTTCCCACGTTTTGTACTGCGCAATAATACTCATCTCACTATTTCATTTGGTAGAAAGATATAAAATTACTAATTTAACAGTCAGACACAATTCTACTAATTGCATTAGTAAAATATCTGCTAATTTGAATTTAGAGAGTAGACGGCGATGCGAGAGTGTTTAAAATTCCGGTTAGATAAGGTGGTAGCACCTCGAGTTTGTAACCGGAATGTCCGGGCTCGACTCCTGCTTCCGGCATTTTTTGCCAATTTTTCTTTAATTCTAATCGTAATTGTCATGCCTATTAAAATTGATCACAGAAAAAAATTTAATTAAACCAAAAACAAAACAAGTAAAAACAATCTGCCCAGTATATAAATATTATTAGTTTCTTTATTTATATTCAAGGTAATAAAAGTTGTGAAGTCAGAAAATGAAGCCAAGTAGGGTAATTGGCACAATCATTGGTTCTTAAGGAGTTTGTAAAATATTACAGAATCTTTTCAAAGAGCTAAGGATTCCTCCTGTAAGATTGTTGCTCAATTTTTACATAATTTAAAATTGAATATATTTTTATTCTACGTTTTAAAAAATATACATTTTGTTATTGAGAAAAAGCTACATAATGGTACAAACATAATTATGTAAATTCTCCCATATGTAGACTGTAGAGCCTACCGGCAGAAAATTTATTTAATACAAAGGGAAGAAAACAAAATTCTTATAAAATGAACAGAACATCGGTAAGTGGTAAATCCGATATACTCCCTGTAAAAATCAAATAATTTTATTTGACTAAAACATTAGTCAAAATATTTTTAGTAAATTTTCGGTACATTTTTCTACTGACAATTAGTAAAATTTATCTAATTTTTAGTCATATAATGGCTGAAATTCTTCACGAATTAGTTTAAATGAGCTCATTGTAGTCAAGTTTCACCAACTGTCAATACAATAATGTATCAAGCAATCACTGAAAATTAGTTAACTAACTTTTTAGTGTAATATCAAAACCTAAATTTAGTTTATTATTTCAGTTAGTAAAATCTAATTGGTAATTAATTCAATAATAACCTCAATAATTATTAATTGAATCAGTGACTAACTTTTTGCTTTTCAAATAGTCCATTTTATTAAGTAATTCAGATTTACAGAGAAGGCTTTTGAGGTAACAGGGAAGTCCGAAAAATGTTATGAATCCTTATTCATGCAAAACTTCAAGAAAAGTTTATGTTATATTGTCAAAATAATTTAGTATTTTGGTATATCATTCTAGAATAAAAA
Organism: Andricus kollari; assembly: GCA_932074435.1. Taxonomy (NCBI): domain Eukaryota; kingdom Metazoa; phylum Arthropoda; class Insecta; order Hymenoptera; family Cynipidae; genus Andricus; species Andricus kollari. The sequence continues at coordinate 13,331 of CAKNWW010343029.1, forward strand.
TAAAGAGATACATATTTCACCAATTGACCAAATAATTTTATTTTATTTCCTACAAACATTAATTGAAGATTACCGAAGAATACTAAAGAAATTATAGCATTTTTTCAAAATGTAGTATTTTTCGAACGGGGATGGGTAATTGCGATGTTTTTTTTTGACGTGGGAACTCCTGTCTTTTCAAATTGGTCCATGAAAAATGATTTTTATTAATTACAAACATTTTAATTTTTTTATATAGATGGTAATGTGTACTATATATACTCTAAATTTCGTTCCTGGTAAAACACAGCTTCATATTGAAAACAATTATTTATAAATAAAATGAAGATTTATTATTTTGTTCCAAAATCATAAGCCAAAAGGGGAAAATGTGGAGAGGATAATATTGTTTGGTGAAAAATCAAGGGTCTTGTTCTCAATTATTATTTTTTACAGATTATCCTTTTGTTTCTATCTTGAAAATATTTCAATTTTTCACGCCATTATTTTCGTAGAAGAAAAGAATTCAACCAATTTCAATATTGTTAAAGCTCGAAATGAGATACTTCTTATGACTTTTATTATCCTTGCTTTAGTAAAATTAAAACCTAAAACGAAACGTAGCTGTGTGAAAAACTAATATTTTAAGAATAGAAAGAAAAGGATAATCAGTACAAATTAATAAATGAAATCAAGACTCTGTGTAGGAGACACAATTTGATTAATTGTATAGTAATTGAAGATTAGCTGTTGTGGGTGACGAATATTAGAGGGTGAAATGATTTTTTTTTAAATCATAAATTTTGATTATTTTTTCAAAAATAATTTTTTTCAATGTGATGCAGTGGTTTAACAAGAAAGAAAGAACGTCAGGAATATTTTGTGAATATTTTGTGATTTGTAATTTTTTGCTCTTTTTCTTGGATCAATTTAAGGAACAGAAGTTTCCACGTAGAGTAACAACGAAATCCAAAATCCAAACATAAGCTCGTTCGGAAAATACTTCATTTTGAAAAAAGAAATCTGTAATTTTTTTATAATTCTCCGGTAATCTTCAAGTGATTGTCAACAAAGGATATAAATTGTTTGTTCAACTGGTGAAATATGTTACCCTTTATCTTCACCCTATAACGATATATCTAAATAACAAATCATTCTGACACCCTAAGCTAGACGTTTCTGCATAATTTGAATGGAATTGGGAAATAGTCAAATTAATAAAAAATGTCGATAGATTGGACGCTTATAAAAAATTGTTGAAAGGCTAATTTATATAACTAGGTAGCAATATTCCTATCTTTAAAGTTCGGATTTCCAAGCGTAAACAAGTTGTCCTTCTTGTCGACGAGGTTCCTCCTTATCTACTCAATTAGACAAACTACTTCGCAAGCAAACACCGTCAGGGGAGCGTCTTCCCCGTCTTTCACGGCGACCCGTTTCGCTCGTAAAGGAATGTGTACGTTTCAATGCCTAAGTGATTGGAGAGTGGGGAATTGGTAAAACTTTCGAATTTACTTTGCACGCTCAGCCTTCCTCCAAATACTCACACCCTTCTGATTTTTCCCCTGGAATTTATTATCAGGGGTAAAGTTTTGTGAGTTTCCCCACACTCATAATGAAATCAATAGGAGTTGTGGGAGTTCATATACGACATTAAATGTGAAAGAAGGGTGCGAATAGGTGGGGCAATACCGCATTTAAATTTTGTAGATTTATTCAGGACATCTACATTCCATATCTTGATCTCTCTCTTTAATATTCTTCTTACTAAGTTACCCATATTTTTTTTGTACACTTATTTTTCCACTCTAAAACACCTCCCGAAATTAAGAAAAAATAGATCGTATCTGATTTCGTTCATTTTCTTACGGTTTCATAGCCACGTGTTGAAACGCTCATAGTATCGGCCGGGTTTCCGTCCATTCATCGCACTTTTTCCTTTCGGACCCTCTATCCATTGTACGCCTCCTATCTGATAGGACCCAACCTATCCCTCAAAACCATGCCTAAACCACCTGACCCCACCTATCCCTCGGGACTCCACCTATTTCATAGGACCTTACATACCCCTCGAACCCACCTCTCATCCCTTAAGGCACCCTCATCTTGCGGGACCTCTTTTATCTCATGGGGTTAAACCGAAACCACATGACCCCACAAAATTTCCCTCGGGACACCTCCTATCTCATCGGAACCAACCTAACCTAACCTAACTTAGGTACCACTGTCCTTACCAAAAAAGTAACGGCGCCTTCGTATGAGAGGAGTCGCAGGTCAAAAGGGGAGGATATTCCTTTAGAAGCATAGCGATAATAACGGCTAAGCTGGATAACTGCGTCACGTTGCGTCACATTGCGCAAGTTCACTGTCAGTGTTCACACGGCCCTGACTGTTTACGTTCGGAGGGCCTGGATTTGAGCCGAAAGTCAGAACCAAAACCGGGCTCAAATCCATGTACGACTGTAGTTCAGGGTGGCCGCTAAACCGGGAAACCTGAAAAACCGGGAAATGAGGAAAAATTTACCGTATCACTCGAAATATCACAAATTTCATATCACATGTAATAATGCATGCTTAAATAAGTTCTGTTTCAACTTTTTTTAAATTTCAAATTCGATTGACAACTTTTTTCAACACAAATATAAATTAATTAATGATTTTTTAAATTGAACTCTGGTTCAAGTATTTGAAAGTGAATAATTGATTTGACAAGACGAGTTTGAATCTGTTTAAAATAAAAAGTTTACAGAATTTAACTTTGAAAATTGAACAGTTTTAATTTAAAATGCTTAATAATTAAACAAATTTAAACGTCTGATTGAAAGTTTATAAATTATTTTCAAATTTTTAATAATTTTAAATTAATAGATGGGATGGGATGGTTTCATAGAAAAAGCAAAATCCGGATTGTTGAACAATACCCAAAATTTAATTACCAAAATAAAAAATTTCCGAAGAAGAAAAATTTCCAAAATAGAAAATTACCGAAAAAACACTGCTAATGTTTATTAAGGCAACTTAAATATTCCGAAAGTGTAAGTTATTAAAACTAGAAAACTTCAGAATTTTCAAGTTGCCGTAATGATTAAATTTCAGAAATTGTATAATCACCGAAATTTTAACACCGGAATTTTGGAAATCCCGCAATTTCAAATTTCTGAAATTAGTAAATTCTCGAATACAGTAAATTTCAAGTTCAAAAAGAAAGTATAGCATGTGCGTTTATAACACTGGCCAACTTTAGATGCGTTTTTCTCGAAAAGCTGTTTTCCGAAGTTCCAGCTTTAAAAATGCCCCGGCGACTCATTTTTGTAACTATGGGGTTCCTCTTGGAATTAAATTTGCAGTAATTTATCCGGCTATATGCTCCTATACGTAACTTCATACTGGTCATAAGGGCCCTTATTATGCAGTTAATTTGATCATTTTGGGAATTTTAAATTTCGTAACTTTTCTAGCTTCTTCAACTTTAACTCGGAATATATCAGTTTCGTTTATTAACATTTATGGTAGTTTTTTTCGGTAATTTGAATTTTCTGAAATTTTCATTATGTCATCTCTAATGGATTAATAATTAAGGTAAAATATTCTCTTTTTTCTCTTGAATCTGTTTTTCAGTAAAACTGTTTTTATTTTGTTTTAAAATTTCAAAATTGCAATTTCAATGCGTCTGGCAAAGGCAATGTTAATTTCGTATTTGAAAAATTTTAATTTGTAAGTGGAAGTGTGAAACGACTAAACGTTTAAAAAATTTAACTTCTAATTTAAATAATGTTAAAACTGAAGTTATACAAAAAATAGTGTTTAAACAAAATTTAAAATCGTTCAATTATAATCTTCAATTTAGAGCTTTGAAAATGATAAAGTGAATCTTAATGTTGCAGTTTGACGACATTTAATTTAAAATCATTCAATTGAAAAGTGTTGAAAACTTCCAATGTATACGTATATAAATTAACAATTTGTTAAGTTTTACTTTAGAAGTTTAAAATTCAAAAAGTTAGACTTTGAGTGTTTTAATTTGGAGTTCAATTTTGATTATATACTTCAAATAAAAAAGTGTTCAGCTTTAAGAGTTTCAATTTATTAATTTCAATAACAGTGAACAATTTTTGCGAACAGGGAATAAACCGGGAAATGACCAGGAATATTTTCCTTGAGTAAAACAAACACCCTGTAATTACATCAACCAGTTAGAAGAAGGCACTGACTAGTATCACGGAATTTTCCGTAAAACTAACCGGCCAAGTATAGCGCTATACTTCCGAAAAATCCGTAACGCTAACCCTGAACGCTGTAACGGTAGACAGTTCATTAAAAGAAACTAGTTACTTCCCATCACTGTAAAACATAAACCACTAGCCTATTTACAGTCTAATGCTTTATATTTCTTATTGGCTATTCTTATTCGTCCAATAAAACCACGTCTGTGCGAAATTAGCGTTAAAACAAGGAAAAATCTCGTCGCTACGATGTAAAGTAAAGCCTCCCTCTCCCGCGACAGACCCTTTAATCATACTTCACATCCCCTGCCGACTGACTGCATCGGCTGCAAGGCGCCAGTAGTAAAGGCACGCGATGGTACGGCATCGTGGCGTCACATGAGTTGCCGAAAGAGTCCGAGGACATCCGAATTTTACCGAAGCGAGGTGCTTCCTTCAACCACTGGCGTTCAGTCTCCCGCGGACCATCGAACGGCCGTGACTACTTACAATTCTTGCGCCCTTTGCGCAAGCCCATACTTTACTTGTTCTCAACCCAATAAAGCGGAGAAACTTCCGCATGATTCGGTCGATTCGAAGGCGCGGATTCGCAAGGGCCAACCGATTTTTTATTTGTGACTGACGAACACGTATTTGAAAAACAATTGAAGCTTTTAGCGAGGTTGTGGTAGTATTTTAGCTCTTGATTCGCGAGTTCGATGAATAATAATCTCAGGGAAGTTGAAGTTGAGCTGGTGGGACATTTACCCCTGACTGCCAGACTTCAAAGCACCGGCACTTGACTGTGAGTTTCTCTAGAAATGAGAGTATTAATAAATGACATTTTTACATCAGGGAAAGTACTGAATCCCCTTTTGAGCTTCTTTGTGTCTTGTTTTATTTGTTTTTAGAACCCTTTATCGTCTACACTGAGAAAGAACATGGTTTTCCATGTTCCATGAATGCGTTTCAATTTTGCATACACTGAGTTTTATCTGGGGATTAAACATAGAATATATGAGATTTGAATTCAATTCTGTGAAACTTTATTACATTATGACCTTATCAAAGTTTTCCCTTTATAGTCCTTACCCTATTATAGTAATTGTTTTCTAGAATTACACTCGAGAAGATATTTCAATTTTTTAGAGAAAAGTTATTTTGAAATCAATATGGAAGGACAAAAAAGTTTATCGTATTTTTAAATTCATTTTAATTTGCAATCATACGTCATTAATACATACAGTTCTCAAACTCTCCTTATTCATACTTTTTCACCCTATTCTAGATTCGTATCAGAATTACCCTGAGAAGACTCATTGTAAAAAAAGTTATTTACATTTCATAGTATTTAGACTTTTTCTCGTCATCCCGAAAAATTGGGAGAGTTGGCAAAGGGAATGGACTAGTATTTTGGGACAACTATCCAAATCCATGAAAAATAGTTTACTTCTCATCCTGAATTTCGGGACGATGAGACACTTCGTAAAATTTAATAATTAATTCGTTGAGTGCACTGCTGGGATATATAAAATAAGATCATGCAAAGGTAGTTTACTTTTTCAAATAGATTTAAAGAAAACAATTTTACCTAATTCATACAATATTCTTCCGCATTGAGAGGTTAACAACTCGTGAAGTCAGGTGTACACCTTCGCTGAGGTCACTGGCGTGAAGTCACTTGAATTCACGTGTAGTCACTGAAATCACTTGAACTTAGTGTACATTTACAGAATTTTAAAAATCTAGTATACCAACAGAATATTCAAAAAATCCTCAATAATATGTCATATTTTTACTTAAGTAATCCGCATTACATACCCGCTTTTAGCAACTTTCACCTTGCAAATTATCCTAGTTTTAGAATAGAATTTCAAATACGTTTCTGGTATATAATTTAACTAACTGCTTTGAACTGAAATATGATTTATATTATAAATTTGTTCAAAATTACCCAATTTCATGTTAAGTTTTTAAAACAAAATAATTAAAATTTGAATTGAAAATACTTCTGGTAAAATATAGTAGCAAAGTGAATAAAATTTTGATTCTTTTGCAATTTTTTTTACTAAAAACATGTTTTAAGATAGGCTATCTCCTAAAATCATTCGGTAACGCGCACATCCGCGAATTCTTATCGCTGGCAAGGAAGAAATCGCTATAGAACGTAAGTATGCACCAAAAGGAGGTCGATAAGAGGAAAACTCTGCGGAGGCGTTGTTACACCTACTAAAAGCGAATCGCATGCTTTATTCCTTCTCTCGTACTCCAGTTTTTTTTTTAGTTTTAAAACTTGTTTATTCAACTCTTTAAAACTTCTTTGCTTCATAAATACTCATTAATTTTGGCACATGATACGTACATAGTGCTCTTTTATGTTTAAGGAAGTACGTAGGTAAATCCCGCTAGAAAGAAAGGCGAAATTCATGATTGGATTTTCAGTGACCGAAAATACGTAATAATGCGCGATTTTGAGGCATATTTATTGACTTTATGAACAATAAAGACCAATAATGAAAGTTTAAAAAAAATTAGATTACTCATAGCATTTTTTGCAATTTGTATTATTTCGTTTCCCCCTCCTTGGTAGCCACTCCTCAGGTCGTAAAAATGGTCCGGAAAGATTTGTATACATCTTCAAGTATGTAAATGTAGCTTTCGTACTAACAAAACTCCACTTAAGAAAGCTGAAAATGGTAGAAATGACGCACATTTTTCTGGGAGAATGTAAAAATTTAAAGTTTTTTGTTGATAAAAACAGATTTTTTTAAAAATAAATTTGGCCGGTGAATAATGTGATAGGTACACTTTTTTATGTAATCTCTTTGAATTTGAAGCATTTGTTCATTAATTATCTAAAGCCGGGGCTAACCGGGGTACGCTAGGAAAACGGAACACTCATAATTTCATATTTGTTCATTTCATTTCTCTTTTTCTAAATAAAGATCCGAAAGATTTTTTCATTGTTTTCTGTAAAATGAATGTCAAATTTTCTTGTACTGGCTGTCTGGTTCAGTTAGAAAGTCATAATCGAAACAATATTCACATAAGGTTGGCATTTTCTGTAGTTTGGTTAAGTGCGCTTTAAATGATCTGCTTAGAAGTTTCAAAATGCCTTTCTCGAATTATCTTTAGTTATTACTAATCATCTTAGTTAAATTTACTTTAAAATAACAACAGAAACTCATAATTTATGATATTTTGCCATTAAGTATTACGAAATAACGGTTTTTTGCTTTTTTCCTGAATATGGACGAGTTAGCTCCACCCTGAGGAGTAAAGGCGGACATAATTTGGATTGCAATAACTAGTTACTTATAGCTAAATTGAATATTTTAATTTCAAGATAAGCAAAAATAGGGTCCGAATTTATATATTTCAATCAATAACATTTAATTATAATTCCTTCAGGTAATTTATTGTGAAAATTTTTTAATATGTTCCGCTTAGCCCCCTTTTATGGTATGGCTACCGTTAAAAAAATCAAAATACGAGATAAAGCGGTTTCAAGTTTTGGGAAGTTTTGACTGACATATCTTGATGAAATTAAAATTGGTAATATAGTACATGCTATTCTAAAAAGCTTTCTGAACAATATATGTCTTATTTAACTTCGAAAAAGATATTAGAATATGTATCATCATTCATTAATAATAATATTAACAAACGATGATAAACTCCGTGAAGGATAAGACCTAATAAATCAGAATAAAAGTCATAGAAGTTTGGAAATAAAAAGTGAAATTTAAAGTTCTTCTGACATAAATCTTGCATACAAAGCTTGCGCACAATGCATGCAACAATGGAGGGTCCTCGTTAGTGAAGTGAGCCAGTAATAATAATTATCCGGCGATCACATTGCTCGTACTTTCAACGAACAAAACGTCCCTCATTAACCATAGTTAGCCGTGCATGCAATTGATTCAGAAACCAGTTTGCTTGTCCTGTGTGTATGTACACCTATTAAATTGTTGTTCAATGGGTGTGTTGATGATCGATATCCCTAAATCGCTCTTCAAGCCTTGAAGGAAATTCATCACGAATGTCTGAATTTATCGTTCCTCAATTTTAGACCTACAGACATGTAATACAACAAACTTATTCTAATTTGTTGCGGCTCAGCTAACAATATGATTTTCATTTCTTGTGAAATTTTTTCTTTATTATAATGTAAAAGGCATGTATCTAGGGGCAGTCGAGTTATACTACTTGTTGCGTCATGCCGACTAATTGGGGAAGATTAAAACATATTACTAATTAATTTTAATTTCATATTTCTACGCCATTATTTAAAAAAAAAACAAAGGGTAGAGAGTGATTTATGTAAAAATGCTGCGGGTAATCTCGGCATGTAAAGAATGAAGATCGGTAAAGATTGATTGAAATATTATTGATTTCATTTTAACCTTGCTGATCCTAATTTTTTTGCATGCCGAGATTACCCCCAGCATTTTTACTTGAATCACTTTTTACTCTATGTTTTTTCTGCTTTTTTCAATAGAGCAAGTTCCTTTACTGAATTTATAAACTAAATTACTAAACCCTGTTTTAAAAATGTTCGGATGAGTTGTCTGGGGAGATCAACATTCAAAAAATTTAAGTTATAGGTTCTCTGCATACATAAATATAATTACTTCCGCTTATTACTTTCGCTAAGGCTATCAATTTGAATCTGCGTACATTTTTAGAAATTGAAAAAAGTTCACAACTCAAAATTATTTAGTATCAAACACATCAAGTTTAAATTAAACAAGTTTATACTTAAAATTTTTTAATTGCCCAATTGAAATGGCTATTTGTGGGAATTTCATTTTCCATGTTTTATTTTCAAATTTTGAGGAAATCACATAAAGATCATTTTAATTTAAAAAATTCCATTTTGGTATTCTCCATGTTGAACACTTTCAACTTCAAAGTTTCAATTTTGAACGTTTTTTTCGATTTATTTTACTTGCTTTTCTGTTCGAATTATTTAATGTTTACTTTTATTTTAATTTACAAATGTGCCGGCCATGATAGGTTAAAACGAGAGTTTCATGTAAAAACAAATCAATTGAAATATGTCCACAAGGTCAAGATATTCGTGCAGCTTGACAGAAGTCAAAATTAGGGAAAGTTGTCAAAGTAAAATTATTACATTTTAAATAGATTTTTTTGTTTATTTTGACGATAACAACACATACTTTTAATTTTTGAAGATTCATACTCACAACTTTTAAAAATGCGAACATTCTAATTCGTAACGGGATCATTTCGAAAATTTTAGACGTGGAATTGTTAAATTGAAAAATATTTAGAAAAATAAAATTTTTATGTTTTTAATTGATAATATAAAAAAGACAGCCAAAAAGTTGGATTCTGTGACTTTTCCATTTAATTACTTGAAAACGAGTTTCCATTTCTTTCACATTTTATTAAACTTTGAAGCTTGTTTCTAAAGTTTGAAATTATATTTATGTATGGATCGTTTTTGGAATTTTGTACCTCCCTTTCCTTTTCACTAGAAATAGACAACTCGATAAATCGAAGACATATTTCACGACCAGCATTTTGCAGATATCGAGACATTTGGTGGATGATGGACGCTTAATCTTATAACGCATACTTTCCGCAGCAACGGTGATCGCTACATACTTCGCGAACATTCTTTCGAGACAACGAAACTGATTTTCTTGAGAGCCTTTTAGAAGTTAACGTTCTGTGAAAATAAATGCGCGTATGTTCTTATCGGCGTCTGGCTTTTAGTAAAACTCTCACTGCAGTTTTAAGTAACAGCGAGAAGTAAATCCTCTTCTTCTTTCACAATAAATTCTCCATGAATTCAAAAATTATAGGATTAAATCAATACTTCTATGAATACAAGTACGTTACCGTCGAAAATTGTCGGTACGACTGGTGCAAGTACCGTCAAACGGGGTGATTTCGGACATGTGGGGTAAATTTGGATATTCCTACATTTATCGTTCAAATTACTTAAGGTGTGTTGCTTTAATCAGAAACTAAAACCAGTTAAGGCTTGAACTAATTCCAGACTCTTGGAACAGTTTTGAGTAATTTTTCCTATCAATTTAGAGAATTTAAGGGTGTCCGAATTTACCCTACATGTCCCAAATTACCCCGTTTGACGGTATTACTTAAAATCATTGCTGTTTTTAAAACGTGATTACTCTTTGAAAAAAGGAGTGAGAAAGTTTTTTACTAAATTGTTCTACGAAATCATAAAATTTCGCATCGAGCGGCCCCTAATAGAGATACTTTCGACCCTTTAAAGATAATATACCTCGACTTCAACTCGTGGTCTAACCTAGAAAAGTTGTAACAGTAATCTTAAATTGATACTACACAGTCTTTGAAATCTTATCTTCAATTTAAGCCAATAAAACAAAACAAAAATCTTGACGGGCTCTCTAGATATGACTAAAAATGTCCAAGCGTTTCTTCGTCAAGTTTCAGTCGGCGACCATCGCTGTCAACCGCGAGAGCGGCGATCGCCGAGAATTTCTCAGATTGTGTACCTTAACTTTAACTCTTGCTGTGACTTAGGGAACTTGTGGGAAAAACTTAAATTGACAGGAGGTGATCTTTAAAGTCTTATTTTTCCTTTCAGAGAATAAAACTCGAGAAATCTTTACGGATTCTCGAGATATGACTAAAAATGGTCAGGCATGTCTCCGCCAAGTTTAAGTCGGTGAACACCGCTGTCGGTCGCGAAAGCTGTGACCGCCAAAGATTTCTCAGATTGTGTACCTTATCTAAATTTACACTAATAAAACTTACAAAACTCTCCCGGGCTCCCAAGATATCACAAAAAATGTCCAAGCGTGTTTGTGTCGAGTTTCAGCCGGCAATTACCGCGCGACTGAAACTCGACGCAGATATACTTGGAAATTTGTTGTCATATCTCGAGAACACGTAAATATTTGTTTAGTTTTTTCGCCTTAATTGAACACAAGACTTTAGGGCATGCGTGGTCTAAATTTCATACTTTTTCTCAACATTTTCCAACGGGGTTTTAAAAAAGTTTTTAGCTCCCTTTTTGAACGAGTAATCACGTTTCAAATTTAAGAATATTTGGGATTGGAAAAATAAAATTAGAATAAAAATATGATCTAAGACAATCAGAAAGGGATGGGTTAGAAAGAGAAAAATGAAAAGATGTGTGATTTCCATTTGAAAGATTTATGACGATTCGCATGCATGCCCGTGACTCGTAAAGAGCACCAAGAATGTTGTAATTTCTCAATGTACCGCATAATACAAGATATGTCACACAGTATTGCCGTTACGGATTCTCTTCTCTTGAAAAATATACTCAGATGCGTTTCTCTTGAATTCTCAATTTTCTTGAATCAAGCACTTTTGTCAGCTTTTAAATGTCAAAGAAAATCGAATTTATAGAACATAGCAATATACTTCAAAATGTTCTCCATAAATTCTATTTTATCTGGTATTACATTCATAGCCTCCTCCAATACTTAAAATAAATTATTCTCACCACAAAAGAATTCTGTCCAGAATTTCCCGAGGCTCTCATGCAATCCTATAAGTCTTCTGACTGGTGGGGAGAAGAAGATTATTTTGCGATTCCTCCTCATCGATTACTTGCCCCAAAAAATGTTTCGCTGAAACTAATACTTGCCTTCTTTTCTTTGCTTAAAAATACATTGTGACGTGAATATTATTTTTGGGGGGTTTTAATTAAATCGCGTATTTTGCAATTTAATATTTATTGTTAGAATCTTTTTTCAAGTAATAAATAATGTATAAGACAAGGGACCGTTCCAAAAATATGGTACGCTATTTTTAACATGCATCCCTCCCATTCTTCGTGACAGATCATCATAAAAAGCTTGAAAACCCCAGGATGACGGTAAAAATATGAACAACCTCCCCCCTTTAAAGTCGAAATTCTTTCTTCGATTTAATTTGATAATCATCTGAAGTGAAACAGTCATAATAGCCCAAAATTATCTCAAAGCAGGGTTAATAGGGCGATTTTTCACGAAAGTAGAGGAATAATAATAATAATAATAATAATTCAACAATATAGTTGAATTTTGAACCAAGAAATATTAATTTTCTACCAACGTAGATGAATTTCCAACTTAAAAAAATGTAGTTTAGATGAAACAATTGCATTTAAAATCAAATACACTGGGGACCCGCTTTATCAGAACCTGATATACCGAATAAGGTGGTCTAAGGGGGCGAGAGAGAGAGAGAGGCGCTTGCAAGGTCAGGGGAGGTGCGCAGTTTACGGTTTGAAACTATAAAAAGGCACAAGCAAGAAGGCGAAGAATAACGGTATAGAGAGTCCCTATATACCGTGAAGGCCATTGAGGGTACCCCCGAAACACTCAGTAAAGCGGGACCCCAGTGCAGGGCTGAACTTCCAAACAAAATAGACGAATTTTGAAATACAAACAATTGCATTTTTGAACAAATAGTCGAATCCTAAAGTCAAAAAGTCGAATTTCTTAGAAGAAAGTTGAATTTTCAACCAAAAACTTGTATACAAACAAAAATTTTAATACAAAAAGTTGTATTTATTTACAGTTGTATTTACAATCAAATAGTTGAATTTGAAACCTATAAAGATGAATTTTAAACCAAATGGTTGAAGTTTGAAACAAAATATAATAGACTTCAACCAAAGAGAGGTATATTTTCAAACAAATAGTTGAATTTTCAAGGTAAAAAGTCGAATTTTCAACAAAAAAGTGAAATTTTTCAGTTAAAAAGACGAATTTTCTACAAAACAGTTGACTTTTCTACCTGAAAATATGAATTTTCCACAGAAAAGGTAATTTTCAACCAAAAAGTTGAATTTTAAACTAAAAACGAATTTACAACAAAAAGTTAAATTTTCAACCAAAGAGATGGATCTTCAATTAATAAAATGAATTTTTAAGAAAGTATTTCAACTTTCAACCAAGCAGTTACATTTTTAATAAGAAATATTAGTTTTCTACCGAAAAAAATGACAAATTAGTTCAACTTTGAACTAAGTATTTGAATTTTCAACTAAAAAATATGAATTCTCAATGAAAAATTTAACAGTTAAATTCTCAACAAAAAACGATACTTTTCTCACAAAAAAGAAAACACATACAAAAATTTATTTTCTACCAAAAACAAAAAACATTGCAAACAAAAGTTTAATCTTTAAACAAGTAGTAGAATTTTTAACCAGAAGAG
>CAKNWW010343033.1:0-11947 GCA_932074435.1 Andricus kollari
GATATCGAGGGATCTGAGCTCGTACTTCGTCCATGAAACCACTCCAAATAAATAGAGTACTACCGGGACGGCAAGTATGTTCGTCGCAGATACTTTGTTCCTCGTTGACAGTTGGGAAGACCGAATCCGTCGGATAAGGCGTTTGTATCTGTACCGGATAGTATCCTTTATAGGTGTAACGTCCTGAATGCGGCTCTGTGGTACGCCCAGGTATGTATAGGTCTCTCCAGAGCCAAGGTGTCGTATAGTGCTTCTATCGACGAGCTCAGGGTCTTCCGGGATGCCATTAAGTTTTCCTTTCTTCAAATAAACCTTGGCGCATTTTGCTAACCCGAACTCCATTCAAATTTCTTGAGTGTACTCTTTGACAATGCCTAGAGCTGTGACTTTATGCTTTCGATTTCCAGGTTTGCCGCAGAGGTACCCTTCGGAATGGCGAAGTGCGAGAGATAGTGGCAATAATGTGAGGCAAAAGAGGAGAGGGCTCATGGTGTCGCCCTGAAACACACCTCTCTGAAAGGTGACACTGTTAGTGATCACAAGATGTTTTCCAGATAAGATAGTAAATCTGGTTTTCCAAAGCGGCATTAATCGCTCTATGCATCTCATGATGTGTGGATGAACCTTTATGCTTTCCAACAGACAGATGATAAGTGTATGGGAGGTTGAATAAAAATTTTTCCGGTAATCAATCCAGGCCATCGATAGGTAACTATGATAGAATGCTGCGTCTTTACAGACACATCTATCGATGAGCAGGTTCTCCCGACATCCTGCTACTCCTTTCCTCGAGCCATGTTGTTCGTACATTTCTCGCCAAACAGGTCCAATTGACCAAACAATCATATCATTTAGGATAGCTGTGAAGATCTTATACAGTGTGTTCAGACAAGTTATTGGCCTGTAATTTTTAGGGTCAGTTTAGTTGCCCGTCTTCGGCAGGAGCACTGTGCGCCCTTCGACCAATCACTTCGGAATAGGCTCTTCCGAATTTAGATATGAGGTGAAAAATGCGGGCCAGATGCTGGTGGGTTGAAGCAAATTTCTTCCACCAGAAGGTCTTGATAACATCTGGTCCCGGAGCGGAATAGTTCTTCATGCCTCTTAATTCGTGTTTCACCTCCTCGTTAGTGACAGGTGGGCATTCCTCCTTAGGTGTTCTTTTAGTGGATGCTGGACTTCGTAGACTTCTCTCCAAAATGCCTCGACCTCCTGTGGTGTGGGCGGGTGGCCGACAGTAACTGGAGGGTCTTGGAAGAGTCAAGATGGGTCAGACAAAAACTGTTAAACAATATGCTGCATGATGGTCAGTAGCTTTGACTTGTTGAGAGTGTGATGACAGAACCGCAGTTCGCGCGCGAACTGTCGAACCTTGGGAGTGAAAGTCCTGCCAGATGTTATATAGTCAATGAGTTAATGCATTCGTCTTTTGGTCTGATGATCAACCGTTGGTTTTGTTTTACGGTTTGCATCTTCCAAAGCTCTCGCTACATTATACACACTACAATTGATAGTCCAGAAGTCGTGTTCTTGGGAAAATCTCTACGAAGCTCGTCATCCAGTTCAGCCAGATCTTTGGGCTTAAGAGAAACCTGAATGTTGATGTTTCTCCGAGTCCTGAAGCATCGCTCATCCTCTATTGGATGCCTGCTCGTGGTTGGTCTTAGTGTCGCCTCTCTTTCTCTGTTGCCGGCTTCTTCTGGCTGCGGTTGAGAAGGCGCTCCGCTTATATAACCCCTTTTTCGGAGTTCCTCGGCACGGTTTCGCAGACGTTTCTGTGAAAAATGCGAGAGCTAAGGGTGTTTCTCGCACTACAGAGTATGCAGTCGCGCCATGTAACCTTTCCGTTCAGGGATCATAATGGTATCATAGCGCTACAGCAGGTCGTCCCTGAGTCGATCCATTCACTTAAAAGTAACAAGATTCTGCCGGTCAATCGCATTGACCACGTCTTGATTGGCTCCCCCAACTCTTGGACTGACGGCATTGTTGTCCGACCCATTGTTGGGAGCCCTGCGCGTTCGATTGTTTTGAACCGCACTTACTACAACTATGTTTGGTGTTATCATTGTTGTTCCCACAAGCAGCTGTGGAAAAGGGTTCGTCTATCCTTGTAGAGCCCCGCATGCAAAGATAAGGCTGCATACTCTGAGAGGTCGCCCGGTATCCCAGAGTCATCGTTTGAGACACCTCACCCAAGTGCCATTCAGCTTTCGGCACGGTTGTCACGTGTGTGTGTTTGTGTGTGTGGGTGTGTGTGAAGGACCCTCTGGACCCTGTACAGGAATATTCATGTGGGACAGAAGTAGCACAGGATCCTTGAGAGATATTGTTGCGAGAGTCCCATCTGCTTAGGAATCAGTACAGGATCCTTCATAGATACTTTTTGCAAATGTGTCGCACTTGCACAGGAATCCGTACAGGATCCGCCATATGGAATTTTTTTGCAGCAGCATCCACGATAATGCAGGAACATGTACAGGTATTTGAATACCCAGGTTCCTCTACAGGTACGTGTGCAAATTCCCTCGCAGGATCCGCGGCTGAGTTGGTTGGGTCTGGGCGTAATTTTTCTTCGCTGGATATAGTCTGAATCTGTTGTCGCTGTTGGGAATTGTTTATGTATTCGATCTTGACTGGTAGCCCCTGTAGCTCCCCCGCCCACCTGTCTTCTGACGGTTGAGCTCTTCCAGTTGAAAGAACTGAGGTTCTGTTTTAAAGGAGTTCTTGGGTCGTTTGGTTTTAATTCCTTCGTGACCGTTTCCATCGCCTTCGCACTTCCAATGACAGATTTTAGGTTATTTCCAAATAACCACAGAGTGGGTTTTATTTTCTAAATAATCTTCTGAATTTTATCGTCGTATCTTCACAGAAGAAATGTTTTTCGGGCTAGATTCATTGAAAAAATAGGTCTGATAGCAGCTTGACTGAGGTAAATAGATATTTCCAAATTTAATCCCTATCTAAGGGAACTTCTGCATGGTCTATTATCATGCTTAAGACGATAGAAACTGCCGCTAATGCTGCTTCCGTGAGATTCTGATAATTCTTGAAATGATAAACCCTAGCCAAAGGTCTGGGATGGATGTCTACTGCGATCTCTTCATTCAACAATTCAAAAATCATTATGGCTTCGTCCTCGACCAACGGCTGCGACCCCTCTTGTTCAATTAATAAATCCTGACCGTCGTCCACCATCTTAACTACCTCTTCATCATCTCGCAAAATGTCTGAAAATTGAAATGAATTTCCTTTTATGATGAGGGAAAAGGAATTGATTTTGCCTTTGTCTCAGACTTAAAATTCGAAAATCGGCACTAATTACTTGGCACGTGGCTACAACTCCATTATTGAAGCTCGGCCCTTTTTACAACAAGCCTGAGACTAAGCAATAATTGCCTCCTTCCTAAAGGCGGGTCCTGCAACACACTATAAATAACGGCAAAATATAAAAAAGTTACCTTAAAAGGTTAGATCCTGAAGTTCTACTGGTTCATCCTCACTGATAACCGCCAATTCGGTCATAACCCTGTCCAAAAACTTTAATTTTTCTTCCTTTTCTTCTTTCGAATCCGTTATGATTGCGTCGTCATCGGCGCCAAGAAACGAATGAAGTTCAGGACTCGGAAGAGGAGATAGTACGGGTAAGGGATAGAAAAGGAGAGAGGATCCGCTTTTTTCTTCTGTCTATCTCTAAAATGTATCGTTATCTGGCAACAAGTTGCGGTACTGCAAGTTATATATCTTCGAACAAGTAATGAAATATAATAAGTTCATGTTGTTATTTTCAATATAAAATAAATGAATCTGGGTTCCCACCAGTGGTATCATTTTAGTACCACTCGAGACTGTTTTTTCTGAGTATAATTGTAATACCGGAAACTAGCCCTGAAATAATACTTTGTTTTTGCATCATCAGTCTGCAGGGTTTATTTAATGAAAAAAAATTAAACAAATAATTTCAGGACGAAAAAATTGAACGTCATGTTTATAGAATGAAATCTTAGTGAAAGAACAAATTTTTTTTGTACAATTTGAACAAATTTGTTAACAAAAATATTAATTCTTTAAATAATTTGTATAAAATTTAAATATATGTAACAATTTGCATGGTATTTCAATAGGAATTTAAAATTAATCTTTAATAATTTTTTTGAAGAATTAGAAAATGATTTTAACATAAACAAAATTTTAAAAAAGTAGAGTCTTCTACCTCTTTTTTTAAAAAAAGTCACAAGTTAATAATAATGCATTTTTCAACAATTGGTAAATGCTTGAAACAAAGACCAGTCTTCCCATTAATGACTAATCGTTCAATTAAGCGTAAAAATTACCTTACAATGAGTTAGTAAGAAAAAAATTAGTTTAACAACTAAAAATTGTTTAAACAATTGAAAATTAATTGAAAACATGCTTAAAAACATTGTACTTGTTGAATAAAAATAATTTATGTCAAACAAGGAAAAAACAAAGCTCACATGCGTCAATTTTGCGCAAAATGATAAATTTCAGTTTTTTGGGGCATTTTTGGGACTCCATAAGATGGTATTGATGAGTCAAAATTCAAAGTAATTGAGCGGAAATCGTTAATTGGAAACCCTACAACAAATTCTAATAATCTCCCGCAAGCTAATTTTAAACACAGAAACGTGAATCTCATTTTTCCGAAAACAAAAATTGTCCCATGGTAATCTTCTGGGATTTTCTGGGCCTTTGCGTGCTCAAACTTGTAGGGAATTTTTCCGGAAATCTTACAAACTTCAAAAAAGTAGCATCAATTATACAGACAATAGAACAAAAGACAGATACCTATAATTAAAAATGAGAAATCATTCTTGATGCTAACTAAAGATAAATAACTTACTTTCAAAATCTAATTCAAGTAAATTTTGATTCACAGTTATTAACAGCAGATAAAAAAGACGCTGGCGAGAGGAAAATTATGCTTCCTGACGAAGAAGCTAAAGCAAAACACTTGTTAACCTTGTGGGAATTCGAGGGTGTTTTAAAATATTCCCCTTTTTTTTACGGCTGGTATACAAATAAACCTACCAACAGAGTATATCGACTCCCATTGGCTTACTTCATTACTAATCTAGTTGTCTATACCTACAGCTTCGTCGCCATTTTACGAAAGTACATATATTTTATTTTCAAGTTTTTTTTTTAAATTATTTAACTATTGATTATTCTTAAATATTTTTCAGAATGGCGAAAAATTCCCGAATGAGCAAATTATCTGAAAAAGAAGACGAATGCGCATTTTCATGGAAGCTTTTCACCAGCTGGGACTTTATGATTGGAAATACGGAAACTTCACACAATCGAACAGCTAGTATTGTCCTAGGATTCAAAGAGGCTTTGCTCGAGGAAGCTGAGAAAGTCAAAGACCAACGAAAGTTAGAAATTCATTATTGAGTGGGTAAATCTGAGATAAAATCTGAAAACAATTGTTTTACGTTTATATCTCACATTTGAATATCTTCTTTAAAGACGCAATAATTATAAAAAGTAATAATAGTTAAGTCTGGTTAAGCTTTATAAAAGAATAATTTTTTTAATATGTAATTATAGATTTTAACTTGGATGTATCCCATTAATTCTTTATTAATTTTGGTTAATAGAATAATTTTAAAACAAAAATATCTTCAATATTACTTTATACTTTGCAGTTGGAAAATAATAACATGTCGAATCTTAGTAAACACTGCAGTCCTTATATTATTGACTCTATCTGCCTACGCGGTTGTGGAAGTCGTCGCTCGAAGCACAGAATCTGAAGCAAATAGTACCTGGTGGAGACAAAATGAGACTACAGTAGTCATGACACTTATAAATTCAATTTTCCCAATTTTCTTCGAAATTCTTGGTATTCTTGAACATTATCATCCGAGAAAGCAATTGCGTCTACAACTGGCTCGGTAAAATTGAGAAAGTAGTAATATATTTCCAATTTGAGATCCTTTAAAAACAAATTTAATTTTTTCATTTTATCCCGAAATTTCAGAATCATGGTACTCAATCTTCTAAATCAATACTCGCTGATTTTTGCCCAGTTCAACAAAATTAACGATATGGTAAATCATTATTTTCTAGTACTAATTGTACCATAATCTTCCTAATTATAATATTATCTTAAATTTTATTAATTTACAGAAAGATGAACTTAAGAGTCTCAAACCAAACAACACGACACCAGAAACTTGCAAATACGAACAAATGCCATGTGATAAAGTTATGATTTCTAATATAATAATGGCTGTCACTTCAATGAGTCTCGTTACCAATCCTTCACAATTTGGTTCTCTAATCAAAACGCCAACTTGGACAACGAATTTTTCAGGAGAAACTGAAGCTTTTATTTTTTCATCGAAAACAAGTTTCGATATTTCAGAATTCGAGGATCCACATTCTTTTTCATCGACGTCGAGTTACAGAAATGAATATAAAAATGAAAGCTCATTATTATCGTCTTCATTTTTTTATCCTAAATATGAGAATGACTCTAGTCGTTTTGACTTCAATAAAGATATTGGCAATCCCAATGAGGATTACAATTATTTAGGTGATATAGATATTACCAACGAGACTGAAAAATTACCGTTTAATGAAAGTTTCAGTTTTACAACGGATTTGTCCTTATTGGACCTTGAAAATATGACTCTTGAAGTTACGGAATCAAGTACAGGTAGGTATATTAAATATAATATAATTTTTCTTATTTTGAAATCATTGTTAAGTTTTGGTATATTTTAGAAGAGACAGATTTGATGACAACGTTGGAAAATGAGAATTATAGTCGTTTTGAGATACATGAGAAGGATTCATTTGCTAATGCTACTCTTTTAACTATGGATGTTGTAAGAAATAACTCGTATCAATATCAAACAGATAAAGCGGATTCAAGCTCATTTATTACTGAAAAACCTGATAGAAATCCGGAGTTCTGTAATAATTGTTATAAATATGTTTGTCAAAATGATACTACAAATGACACTTCAGATGAGCTAGGTAATCAATAAAAATACATTTAATAATCATGTTGAACTTGAAGAAAATATTCCCTGGGAATTTTAGTGTCAAGGTATTTTTTTAAATTATGTATAAAGAAATCAAATTTCCTAATTATCTACCATCTGAAGCACAATAACAAGTTAGCATTACACAAATTCAGGATTTGAAACATTTTTGGTTCAAAAATATACAAAGTAAAAAGATTTGAAATTCACCAACTATCATGAAATTCATTTTTTGGATTTCGTAAAACACTCAAGCGGAAATTACAAAGGAGAAAAATAATTTGCCTTTTTTATCCCAAAAATAAGATTTTCGCATGTTGTTTTAATTTTTATTTCAACAATCAAATTTTTTTTTCCATAATCATTGAATAAAATTCTTTGACATTGTACGAAATTTTTCTAAAAATTGATTCATATTGAAAAAACTTAGAGGCATTTAAAAAAATTATGCATGCTATGAAATAAGTGCATTTTAAAATGCATTCAAATTAAAAATTCAAATGTTTGGCATATTTTGATATTTGATTTGTGAACCTCTGAATATAAAAAATATAAAAAACGGAAATAGTCTCAATTTGAAATCTTTCAGCATGGTATGCAATTTTGAACATTTTCAAATTGAAAACAAATTAAATATGATTACCCTTTTCAAGAATTTGTTGGGTTAAAAAAAAATCAAAAACATATTCCCATGTTTCCACTAATTCATTTCGAATTTATAAACGTTTATTAAAAATGCATTGCCTTAAATTCTAAAGCAAATAAAAGAATTTCTGATTCACAGTAAGGTTCTTCTACTTTTTGCAGCGATTTCTACAACTTCACTAAGCTTGGATACTCGTAGAAGACTTCGACAACTTTGTTGGGAAACTATGTTTGGTCAAGAACTTGCAAAGCTGACAGTCATGGATTTGGTATAAAAACATGTTTTAAAAATGTGAACTCATCAACCGGGATAATTATGAAACAGATTTTTTTATTTCCCGCTTTGCCAAAAAGACAGAAAGCTTGCAATTTAATTTTTAAATTCATTGAAATATTTTTTGCAGGTATATTTGGTAGATCTATAGAAAGTTTTATTATTTGTCTTTTGGCAACACAAAAAACAAAAAAGAAAACATACAATTCGTCCGCAATTATACCTCCGCTGACGCTATTATTAAATTGCCCTCTACACTGTATAGTTACTCAAACAAAAAATATATTTACATACCAAAAAATTGATTGTAGGTAATAACTATTTTGTCAACACTGGGGATGGATTTCTTTCGAGCAGTTTTTGTACGTTTCATGAACAATTGTTGGTGCTGGGACCTGGAAAAACAGTTTCCACAATACGGAGATTTCAAAATTGCTGAGAATATTTTGTACCTGGTCAACAATCAAGGGTTGGTCTGGATGGGGATGTTTTTCAGCCCCGGATTAATTACCCTGAATGTTATGAAACTTGGCATTCTTATGTACCTTCGTTCCTGGGCAGTTCTGTCTTGCAATGTGCCTCATGAAATAGTGTTTCGAGCATCTAGGTGAGAAAAATAAATAGAAATTGAGGATTAAAATGAAGACAAAATAATTTAGATTATTAATTTTTTGAACCTATTATATTCTAGGTCAAATAATTTTTACCTAGCTCTATTATTGACGATGCTGTTCTTGTGTGTCTTGCCGGTAGGATATGCTATAGTTTGGGTAGAACCATCCTGGCACTGTGGTCCATTTTCTGGGTATCAAAAAATATATTATTTGGCAACAAAAAGTCTTAAGAAAGCCGTGCCTAAAACAACCCACAAGTAAGTAAAAAAATGATTATACATTTTGCAATAAAAAGTAAAAAGTACTATTACCTATTTAACTGTTTGAAAAATATTTCTTTCATACAGAATTCTGGATTATATTGCTTCGCCTGGTATAGTAATTCCATTAATAGTCTTGATGGCATTGATTATTTATTACATGGTTTCCCTTACTGGATCGCTCAGAGAGGCTAATAACGATTTGAAGGTAAGTAAGTCCTTAATGTTTTTAATCAATAACATTTATAAAAAAAATAATTAAAATTCAACTTCTATTCTTTTTAGATACAATTGAGGCAAGAGCGCACGGAAGAAAGGAGAAAGATGTTTAAAATTGCAGAGAAAAGACAACAAGTTAAAGATGCACCATTTTCGCGATGGAAGAAAATTTTACCAACTTTCGTGCCTCCAAGTAATGCAACAGAAAAGGCAATTGCGAAAGGTTTGATTTCTTTTTAATACTTTTGAGGCACAAATCTGAGTTTTATTTGTAAGTTATCCATAATTAGAATAGAAATCGAAACTCCTATGGGCTTGATTCCCAGCGAAGCGAAAGAGGATATTTTCTCACAGAAAGATTTTAGAATAATAAATAACATTATACATTTCTTTAGATGAAAGTGAAGTTCCGGAAGCACGACAAAGTGAACTTATTAATATACGACGAAGACGAGGAATGTCAGTGACTTCAGATGCGGGTGAAGGGACAGAAGGTGAACAGGAATCTTTACCTCACGACCAAAATTTGATTGAAAACCAAAGTCAAAATGAATCTACCCGCAAACTTTGGCAGAAAATCATTTGCACGCAGTAAGGTTGTTTTATATTTAAAAGGAAATTGAACTAACAAATTATAAAATACATAATGAAAAAAAAATATATTTAAAAATTATTATTGTAGCTTTTTTATCTTTTCAAATTCAGTATTTAAAATGACAGAAGTTCAGTTTTTAAACATTCTATAGTAAATAATTTGAAATTCGGAACTTTCAAATTAAACAATTTTGAATTAGAAGCTTTACGTCGAAGAATTTTAAATTGAGTGCTAAGATTGAATCATTACAAAATATTTAAAATTCAAAACTGTAACTTTTTAAAACTGTCCGATTTCAAATATAAAGGTTTTGAAATTTAACAAGTTCAATTTTGAATTAAAATTGCATAACATGTAAAATTTTAAACTGTATCCGACAAATTAAATAATTTAAAATTGAGTATACAAGAATTTTAACTGATTGAAATTAAAATCTAACGTACGATTAAAAAATAAACGAAATTCGAATTGAACAACTTTAACTTTGAACCTTTTAAAATTGGAAATGATATAAATGGCAAATGTAAGCATTATTACATTTTCATCCTAATGAGAAGGTATTGGTTTTATGTAAAATTTGGCATAGTCGGTTTTCATTAAATGTCGACGTTTTGAGGCCCCCTGAGCCATAAAAAAACATTTTTTACGAGGGTGTCTGTCTGTCTGTCTGTCCGTATGTCTGTCTGTAGTCTGTAGTATCGTGTAGGCACGATAACTTTCGAAAGATTGATCAGATTGGATTGTGCTTTGGCAAACTTTTTGAAGGCCCGAAAAGAAAGAACGAGTTCGTTAATCAGTCATTTTGGATGAAAATTAAAAAACTGAGCACATTTTGAAAATTTTTAAGACCACTTTTTTCAAGATTTTAAAATTCTATGTAGGGATATTATTAGTACTCAAAAAGACAAACAATTTATTCTAATGACATTTTTCGATAAAAAGAAAAATATCAAAGTTATAGCATTTTCAAAATCCCAAAAATCAAACGAAAATGAACATTTTAAGCCGAACAACGCACGATATGTAAAAATGTCAAAATGAGAAAAACGTTTATTTTTGAGAGCCTTACAATAATATCATAAAAACTTTTTTAATTTGTTCGAAAAATCGAAAATTCAAATTTTGATCGCACAATAAATAATAAATAAAAATTCCATTTTGTAGTCAAACTATGCAAGGTACAAAAAAATATGAGGAGACAAAAATTATGTATCCAAAAAAGATCAACAAATTTGTTATTGATCACTTTTTAATAGGACGTGTAGTTTTCGTTTTATTCGTGAAAAACATCATTAAAAATAAGAAAATTAAATTTTTGAACAAACGACACAAGCTTTGAGAAAAAATGAATGAACAGAAGTTGCTCATCCAATAAACAGCTACAAATTTTTCATCAACAAGTTTTCGATCGGACGCTTAGTTTTTGTTTTTATCGCAAAAAATAAGATTAAAAGTAAAAAAATTTAATGTTTTGGAAAAAGACACAAGAAAAAAAAATAATAGGCAAACTTGTTCTCTCAAGGAGGATGTACAAATTTGTTATTTATAATTTTTAGAAAGGGCGAGTAGTTTTTTTTCAATCGTAAAAAATAAGAATAAAAATAAAAAAGTTAAATTTTTGGAAAAACGACACAAGAGATGAAAATACCTTTTTATTTAACAAAATTTTTCGCCTAAGTTATATCTAGAAATTTGCTTAGAACCACTTTACAACAGTATGCGTATTTTCAGTTTAAATCATAAAAATAACGTTGAAAACAAACAAATTAAATTTATGGAGAAGTGACACAAGTTGCAACAAAATGTATACTAACAACATTTTTTGTATAGGATGCACACTTTTTTATAAATATAAAAACAAGACAATGAAATTGCGTATGTTTCAACACGAATGCATATTATGAATTGTGATAATATAAATTTATTGAAATGATAGATTTTTCAGGGTAGCTGAGAATAAAAATTAGTGCAAAATGAGGAGCAAATATTGATGTAATCATGAAAAATAAAATTTGTACATTATTTTGCAAAATCTTAATAAGCAGTACCAGGTTGAAATACAGATTGTGGACAAAATCGAGTGCGAAGCTCGAGATTCTTGATGAGAATGTGTTCGTTAACCAGTTAACTGGCAATGACGCATATATGCGCAGAAAAAATCCGTGACAAACCTGCCCTGGCGAACCGAATGAACGGAACGGATACGCTACAGCGTATCTTTGAAGTATCCACATCGTATCCTCTCCGTATCATGGAAGAAAAACTCATTAAAAAAGGAAGATGAACATTTAACTTGTTGAAATTCGGATTTCACGTGAAAT
>CAKNWW010343064.1:0-11071 GCA_932074435.1 Andricus kollari
AACGTAGAGGCAATCTACACGGACACAAGATGGATTATTTATATTGCCCATAGGCACCGCTGATCTCGCTTCTCTTAATAGGTGAAATCCATTATCAGCGATGTCTACCGCAACATCGATATTGAATTTATAGCCGATAGCTTTACACAGGATGATGCTGGTCTATCATTTCGATATGTACGTGATTGCCATTTTGAGGATTTATGGAATTTAATTTTCATGGTCACCCAGAGTGTCGCCGAGTTCCGCAGTGATGATAGTTTTAAATTAATAATCGATTGCGCAAATAACCCTGTAGGTGCGGGGGGGGGGGGCGCCTGACCTTTGATATACTTAATAAAAGATCTGTTTTGAGTATATTCAATACCGATAATTTATGCCTCCCTCGTGCGATTGTTTGTGGCAGAATTTATGGGGAACGCGGTCAGACCACTAGTGGGAATAAAAATGAAGTGTGGAATCGCGTAAGAAGTCGAAATTCATCCCTTCAAAAAAGTTTAGCTCAGGAATTGTGTGAAAAGGTTCTTGTCGATATTCCGGTAGAAGGATGTGGATTTTTGGAATTAGAAAAATGCCAAACACATCTTGTCACCGAGGGTATTGCACTTATTGCATTTGATTTCTAAACCTTTGGCTGTGGTGAGAAACCCGCTTTTTTCGATGGTACTACACGCTTCATCGAGAGAGGTGAGGTTCCCATACATATTATACCCCTTTTGTATAATAGTGATAGCAATCATTATCACACTGTTTTAAACTTAACAAGGGCTGCACCCTCTCAGCCAGCCAGCCAGCCATCCAGCCAGGGGGGGGGGGGGTTTTACCCGGGGGTAACGCCTTTTCTCGGGTGGCACACATACCCCCCCCCCCCCAACGGACTGGGGTCAGTGACCTTGCGACGTAGTAATGGGGGTAGGCTCCAGTCTAGACAGACGGCCGAGGAGTGGGGGTAGACGGCGGCGGCCGTCCCATAGTTGTACCGTACTACTAATATACAAGCTCTTTGTATAAAAAGGAAGATTATACAAACATGCAAGATATCAATAATCTGTGTCGCTCAATATCCTCCGAATAATAACAGGTTTATTCGCATTGTACACAAACTTTGCATTTTTGCACAACTCGGGAGTTGTCTTCAATAACCGTTTATAGAATTTTGTTGTACCTTAGAGCTTGTAAAAAAAGGTTTTAAATTTTTATTTTTCAAATATATATTCAAATATGAAATTTAACTGCGCATCTTTTCCTCGTGAAAAAACTTATAGCACGTGTCCCTAGTAAAAATTCCGATTAGAATCCAAATAGAAACCTAATAGGATGTGGCTTCTGTCAGGTCCTATTACTTTCGAAAGTGGGTTTTGTTCCTGGTTCTATATGGTGTTCTATTAGTTAATTGTGAACCTTCTAAGTGGATCTTATTAGGATCTAATGTGTCTGTATTCGGCACTCGTACTGTATTAGCTATTGGTTTCTAAGTGGAACCTAAGTGGAACCTAATCGGATTTCAATCTGACTTCTGTGCGGTTTCGTGTTTGGTAATTTTGAACTTTCTGATTGGATCTTATAAGGATCTGATGTGGATTGTATTCAGCTAGTAAAAATGCCTGTTAGAAGCCAAATAGAAAACTTATAGGATGTGGTTTATATCCGGTCCTATTACTTTTGAAAGTGAGGTTTGTTTCTGGTTCTATGTGGTGTTCTATTAGGCGATTATGAACTTTCTAACTGGTTTCTAATTGATTTTATATGGTGTTTTGTATTTGGTACAATTTCTCAACGAAAAAACAGTTATTTCTCAACTTATTGTTATATAACCTTCATTTTTTATAGTTGTTAAGTACACAATACGCCAATACGATCGCTTACACATATCATCGCACGCTTAAAGGCTTTGAAAAATCGCACTCGCTGAGGATTTGAACCCTACCTATACTACCTAACTTCTGTATTCTATCGCGCGCTCTAACTCATTTCGCTATCGTTGCACTCGGCTCTTGGTTACAAAATCTTGGCCAAATAGTTTAAGGAAGCGACGTACCAAGTCGTACGGTGAACCTCAACCATCTTCAAAATAAACGTTCTTGAACTCAATGTTTCTTCAAAGAAAACAAATTTCTGATAATTAATGGGAGGTTTTAAGGCAAATTTAAAATTTTCGAGAGACTTTGATAAATAAAATGTATTTAGAAACAATTTAAAATTACATTTTACTTTAAATACGGCTTGATATTCTTTTTCTTCAAATATTTAAAAATTTATAAAATATCTAAAGGTAATAAACAATAAACAAAAGTCAAGTTCAAAAATGCTTTAATAACCTTGGTAAAAGCGATTTTCTGTAATACAAGAACCTCCATAAAACGCGCACTTATCAATTTATCCAATTATTTCATAATACTTTTATACTCAGTTTTTAATGTGAAATAATAGTTCGTAAAAAATAATTTTAAATTTGTGAAACAAAGAATCGAATTTTACGTATTTCAGAAAAAGGCTCAATACTTTTGGTCTTTAAATATTCAAAGCGTTAAAAAACGATCCAAAAGTAATGAATAATAAAGAAAATCAAATACAAAAATGCTTTAATAACCTCAATAACAAAAAAAAATTATTTTATGCCATACAAAAACTTTCATAAAAGGCACAGTTTTCAATTTATACAATTCTTTTATTATACTTTTTCACTCATATCAGTTTTAAATGAGGAATAACTTTTCCAAA
The DNA here is from genome assembly GCA_932074435.1 of Andricus kollari. Taxonomy (NCBI): domain Eukaryota; kingdom Metazoa; phylum Arthropoda; class Insecta; order Hymenoptera; family Cynipidae; genus Andricus; species Andricus kollari. The sequence goes on from CAKNWW010343064.1 coordinate 2,722, forward strand.
ACAACAATTTAGAATATGTAAAAAAAATAATTGGATCTCACTTATTTGGCAAAGGGCTCAATACTTTTTTTCTTTGTAGATTGAAACCGTTCAAAAACGGTCTAAAACTGATAAAAAATAAAGAAAAATGCAGTTAAAAAACACTTTAATAACACTAGTGAAAAAACATTTTCTGCTATATAAAAACCTCCATAAAATGCACAGTTTTCGATTGGTCTAATTCTTTTATAATACTTTTTAACTTGGGTTTTAATTTGAAATAACAATTCATAATCAATAAATTCAAAATATGTATAAGTTATGAAAGCACATTGGCTACAAGTTACAACTTATTTCAATTTTCATTCCATTTTGCACAATGCACATTGTAAAAAACTTGTTCATCGAAAATATATTATTTTCTATCCAGAAACTTTGAATATTAATCCAATTAATTTAATTCCGATTATCCACTCATAATCCTAATAGAGCCTATTAGAGAAGCAATTTTGTACTTTTGCAGCTTCCGAGCAAATACAATCTAATAGGTACCTAATAGAACCACCTTGAATGCTGCACTTTGAATTTTTAATCCGATTAATTTAATTCCGATTAGCCGCTAATAATCCTAATACAGCCTATCAGAGAAGTAAGTTTGTACTTTTAACATTTGTAAATGAATGCCACATTGGTTCCGATTAGAACTTATTAGACAAATATAGACAAAAGAATATTTGTTTTCGAAAGCCTAATAGAACCACACAGAAAGATTTTTCAATTCCAATTTCCTTCCCAATAGTAGATTGCATACAGAATACAGCCGGCTAGAATCCAAATTAAAATAAAATACTCTTAAGAACCATTTAGAACCATATAGAAATGCTGGTTGATCCAACGTACTATCTAAACGGTTTCTATTAATTACTTAAGCGGCATTTCTAGTAGGGTTGAATCTGAAGGTCTACTCAAGTACCTAACAGAACCTGTTAGGAAAGCAATATCGTACTTGTAGCACTTGGAATAAAGCAGATTCTGATAGGTACATAATAGAACCGCTTAAAACACATCGCTTCGAATTTTAATCCGGCTAATTTCGTTCCGAATGTCCAATAAAATACCGCATAGAACCTGTTAAAAAAACAATTTTATACTTAATAATATGTCAAGTAAAAGAATACCGCATTGTATCCACTTAGATCCTGTTAGAAAAATTTAACAAAAGAACATAAGTACCGAATAAGACTGGTTAGAAACAAATTTAAAATAGGCATCCTATTAGAAACCAGTTAGGACCATATAAGATTCCATCTGCATCCTATACGTTTTCTAAACGGCTTCTATTGATAACTAACTGTCATTTTTACTAGGGGTATTTGTTGAAATAAATAGGAACAGCTGCTAATTTTTTTTAACCAAATTGCCTTCTTTTACCTAATCGGATGGTACTGTATGTACACTTGCACGTGGTTTTGTCCAAAACAAGAATTGTAAATCATTTTGCGACTGGTGTTTTACTTCACAATGTTACTTTTAGGCAAATACTGCATTTCTTACTAGCAGTTTATCATTTCATTCGGAAATGTTCCATTCACGCATCATGAAGGAAATGGTATACAATTTTCCCCTGATTACGAATATCTTGGTTCGGTTTTCGAAATCTTGGTTAGTTTTTTTGTAGACAATTTAATTCTTTATTAACAACACAAACTTATAACAGCACTTTCAGCTCGCTAAGCAAAAATTGAATTTTTTGCCTCTTCCACTTGTTACGTAGGATAAAGCGTTTGCAATCAACATGATAATTATAATAATTTATAATTCATATGTTGTGTTAAAAATTCGTCTTTCATTGTAAAAAATAAATAATCTTCTTGCTTAAAAATTCAATACTTTGGTTTAAAATTCATTAGTAGTATAGGGCAACTATGGGCTGCCGTTATGGGCGTGGCCTAATCCCCCTCTCTATCCCGCACCCCGCGACTGGCGCCGACGCGTCACAGCAGATAAGACGGGCCAGCCAAGATATGTAGTTGGAGAGGGGGAAAGGGAACACCGGTCTGGGAGATTCTGGGTCTAGTGACGTCACACATGGAGTCCCCAAATGTGAAAATGGAAAAGGTGGTGGAGTGGAGATGGGAGATTCCCGACTGGAGAGTTCAGGATGTTGTGACGTAATAATGTTGGGGTTTCCCCAGAGAAAACGATACTCAAACGTTTTTTAATATTTTAAACTAGTCAATTAATATTTTAAATTAAATAATGTCAAGAAACAAAATTTAATATTCATTTATTAGTGAAATATTTTATAAAAATAATTATCTGAAATAGAGGAAAGGTAAATAATAAGAGTAAGAGTATTTATTAAAACCTATGAAAATAGATTTATTCAATTTTTCTCAAAAAAAAAACCTTACATCGAAATAGACCTACTAAAACTGTTTTATATTTCAGAAAAATCTAAACCTATCTTAGAGTTAAATTTGCATACATAAAAACTAAAGATTATTTTATAACTCATTACATTTTCGTAGTCTGGAATACCGATAACTTTCAACTTGAAATTTCCAACTCCTTCTTCCACACAAACATACATACACGCTCATACATAAAAACACGTGTATAATTAATCATATATTATAAACTAAAACGATTATAAAACAGAAAGAGAGCGAGAGAGCGACGCAATGAGAAACCATGCGAGCGGACAAATGATTCGTAAAACTATCCATATAAAATACGCATACCTTACTTATAAAAGATATAATGTAGCGAGTTGTGACGAATAAGATTGAACGCAAGATGCAAGATTCGTATTAATTACCCCACGATAATAATACCCCCCTTGAAGCACGTATTTTGGTTGTCGAAAAACGCTAGACTTAATTTTATATTTACTTAATAGGCTTTTGTAAAAATTCACGACAATGCGATCATTTGCTAATAAATTAGCCGTAAAAAGTTTGGTAAACTCGTACAAAGAATAACCATTGCACATATGATAAAGAAACATAACATAAAACTGACCACACACATCCGAAGACGCACTTTGTAATTGCGTTGAATTCTACCTGAACAAGGTGCAATTTCCTCGCAAACGATAAAGATGTTGAGGGATAAGAGGTGGCAATCCATAGCTGTCAAAGTACGTTCCTTGGCCATTTTTACTCACATGCATGGCAATCCAGTGCGATCCAGGCTTCTTTGCCCCGTCAAGGTTTGCAACTATACAGGCCGGTCTCATCCACATTTTCGGAATTCGATCCGCTGGAAACACCCCAGTTGTGCACGCTGGTATAGTCCGAATTGCTTGAAGAACCTCCAAACTGTTGATACTTCTTTCTTGGATTAACAAACGATGGTAAGTTTGGTAGTAACTGATTTACTTCACGTGATGTAGATTGCTCATTGATTTTATCCATTGATCTCTCAATGTTGTCCACGCCCGTCCGCAATGTCGCCGACTCTTGTAAAGGTTTAATGATTGTTAAATTTTTGATTTTGTTGATTGAAGGCAGGCTCTGATTACGCTTGGGTATATTGCGAAGCATCACTTCTTCTTTTTTCTGATCCTGCAACCAATTTTTTAGTTTAAAAGCATTGTTCAGAGCACATGTGAAGATTTCTCTCTTCTTTACGCCATGGTGGAAACAGTACTCGCTGGTAATATTTAATTTTTTGAAAGCAGGACATGTTAATTTCTCTAAGTTAACAATTTCCCTACTCAGAATATTTTGAAAAAGTTTAGCTTCCTCCCGCCCACGAGTGTATATCTAACCCGCTGTTTTGGCGACTTCTCTTAGGTTTGACTGTAAATGCTTCAATGGGACGTCTTCCTCGAACCACTCCATCACGTGATAATAACACGTGAGCCAATTGTTTTGTTGTCGTGTTCGATTAGGCAGGTCTGAAAAGGAATGTGGTGGTGCTGATATCAAGTGTGCAGTATAATTCTTATCCACAGCAACTAGAGCAACTTCTTTGGCGATAAACTGATCTTCGAGACTTCGGAATCCTTGAATATCTATCACGTAGTCCATATCCCCTTCTTGGTAAAAAGTTTATATGATAGTAGATTTGACGACAAATATTCTGGTATTGAGATAAAACGGGAGACCAGTACAAAGCAACTAATCAAGGCGACAATTTCCGGTGTAATGCCCGATGATTACGGCTCGCATGTTTACTTAGGACTGATGCTGGTCGTCTAAACAGGTGTGGCATATAGCAAAATGATTTATGATCACAGACTCTGAGAAGTGGACGTTAGATCTTATCCTTCAAAGTCAACAATAACTTGTTTGAACGCCTCTATTTCTAAAACGTTATCATATTCAGCGTAAACAATGCAGTTTATCGTCTTGACAAGTGCTTCCTCGAATCTTACCTCGATGCGAAGTTTACCATGTTTTACAAGATTCCAGTGAGAATAACAGTTTGCAGATAGGTCAGGTGTGAGGTCAAAAGAAAAAAGACAGTAACTATTACCGTAATCATAACGATCAATGTCATTGTTCTCATTTAGAAAATGAATACCAGTTCCAGAAAATAGAGTGTGATAACCGTCAACGTATAGAAGCTCTTTCGTGAAATCTGGCTGTAATGATTTTGAGGGAATTTTATAATTTTTAAAATTAAATAGGTTTAGGTCCTTATTACCGTTAAACGCTCTATTCTCCACAAAACCGATGATTACTCTTTTAGGTAGCTGTCCGAGAATTACGTTTTCTAGAGTATCGCCGTTAATTCCAGCGTGTAGAGTGAGCGTTTTAGCTTCGACCCTTGTAATTGGATATTTTGCCGTTCCTTGAGAAAAAGCTTTTGCGTGTCCAAGTAGAACTCCTGGGCTTATTTTGCATCTTCGAACTAAAAGAGGCGCTTCCATGATATGTATACTACACTCGTTGGTGGGATCCATGAGGCAAAAAGAGTCCTTTGTTCGAACAAACCGTAGACGCATTTCGACACCGTTGAGAAGAAATTTGTTCTGGTTGAAAATATCGCAATGCAAATATCCGGTAAGGTCCACTGTCTCGCCTGCACCAAAGAATCCTCGACGGATGTCGAAACCTGTACGTTCTGTTGATCAATCTTCCATTTTTCCCGCAGTGTCGGTATACCATAGGACGCTTGTCAGATGACTCTTTTTTGCGGCCGGTCCGTAATTGAATAATGTTTCGATGTATGCTCGGTACGCATAAGCATTGTTTGGTGGGGATACGAGTTTTTGATTGAAGTACACATCCACCTGATTGAACATTGAGTGAAGTAGATTGTTCACTGGTGCCACTTTGTCCAAAATCGTAGCGTTTGCTGCAGTTTTTTCTGGAGCTTGCAGTTTGACTTTTACACTGAGCATCGCGTGTGGGGTATCGATGTATTCTTCGCCGTGACCAAGGATGACGAATTCTTAGGGAGGAAACGGGCTTGTAATGGATCCATTGCGCGCTCTCTATAGAAGTTTGAGTTGGTGGTAGTGAAAATGATCCAATTCAGTTTTCAAACATTCGCTGGAATGGGAGCTTTAGGTCGAAGGATTCTCTTGACTCGTTTTTTTATATTTCTCTTACGCTTTCCTCCTACGATACGCGATCCACCGCATGCGCTATTCCACTGAGTGTTTAAATTTATTGCTGCGATTTTATAACCAGATCCACTCATGAGATTTTCAATTTTGTCGATTGCTTGTCTCTTAAGATTCTCTCCATACTCTTTAAAGCGGTTATTGAAAGAATATTTGAGAGGAGTTTTGTTGTCAACATCATTCAAATCGTTATATTCGGCGCGTAAAGCCTCCTTACCGACTGTACGTGCACCCCGCGCAAGTATTGGTAAAACTCGACGGAAAAGCCCCCCAAGAAAACTTCCAATTCCATGTCCTCTCTGATATCTCGAACCGAGATAAACTTTTGATATACCACCCTCACACTTGTGTCGTATAATATTTCACGTAAGGACTCCTTCTCTGTTCATTTCTTTCTCTCCTTCTTTTCTTCTGGTTACATTCCTAAAATATGCACTGGATACAGACTTTATATTTTTTCTAATAAATTCTTTTGAAATGAAGTGTGACAGTGAGAGTGCCAAACTCGAATGGTATTGGTAGGCCGAGATGATCTCTTATATCTATTTCCACTGTGTGAAACTCAGTATGTAAAAGAGGAATGTAATTAGGTGAAGAAAACTGGGTAATCTGTGTTGATGCAAATACGTAATTTTGAGTTGCAAGAGGAATTATTCGCAAAAGTGGCGTTTGAGTATCACCTGTGATACGTGGTTCACTTATAGCACAGTAAATAAACATTTTTTCAGAAAGGCCTCGAGCTAGGCTAGGTGGATGATTAGCAAAGTGTGCATCAACAGATAACAATTACTGCGGTGCGAACCCGAGAATGCGTGATACTTTTTCGGTAATTGCACTAGTTTACAAAATTAAACAAAATTTCTGTACATTTAATGCCACTATTTTTTTCCTATGTATTTTGGCTCGCTAAACTCGAAAATCACATCAAACAAATTTTTTATGGATAGGTTTTCGAGATATGATGTTTTGAAATTTTCTTCTATTTTTTTCGGCTGTGGCTTCACATGTTAGGCCATATATCAAGTTATAAACGTCAGATTGGGTCGCACGAGGTCTCAAATTAAAGTTAATATAATTTCCAACAACTGCTCTTTATATTGTTTTCCAATTTTTAATGAAGTTGAGGTGTTACGGCCTAAAATATATGAGAAAAATCCATTTCTCGCGCCTAAATAAAAATCGAAAATTCACTCTATCGCCATGCAAAAATAGAAAAATTAAAATTATGTCCAGTTTTTTATTTTTTATATATAGATCGCACTTTTAAGAAACAAGAAAGGTATTGATGAAGAAAATATATGCATAAATACCGGAGATATAATCACTTGAGTGAAGGTACCAAAATTCTAATCTTACTCTGTTTTTCAATTTTTTTAATTTTTGGTATAGAACGCATTTATTTATCTCGTTTTTAAATATGAATTTCAATGTAGCATGACCAGATTAGAAATAATGCTGTTCCCTGATTTGTCTTCTGTTCTTCACAGGTTCCGTTTCTCTGATAAGGAACCAAATATAATCGCCCAACATTCTTGTATCCCAATATCCTTAATAGCCCTGCTCAATGGCTTTCATTTCTTGGTGAAACCTTTGACCGTCCTCGTCACTTACGTCACCGAGATTTTCCGGGGAAAAATCAAAGTGGGAATGCAAAAAATTAATTTTTAGCGACATTTTTACACGTGTTGAAATTAAAATTAAATGTACACATTCTTTCATTTTGTAAAGCAGTGTAATGAAGAAGTACATGTATTAAATAATAGTACATTATGCAACAAGGGGCAAAAGTAGAACATTTTTCACGCGGGTGAGTTTACTGCCCGAACGAGAATATTGTCGTAGAGGGTGCGTTTACTGCCCGAGCGAAGCGAGGGCAGTAAGCACCCGAGGGAAAAATATTCTCGTAAGGGCAGTATAATCACCCAAGGGAAAAATATACTTTTGCCTCGTGTTGCATATAGTATTTTATTCCACCCTCGACTAAAAGTCCACTTTTTGGCCCTGAAAAGCAGGGTCGAAGCTAATTCGCGCTTTAAGGAGATTTTTTGAGAATTAAAAAAAATTATTTTTGCCCCGCTAAATTTTACTTTTGCCCCGCTAATTTTACTTTTGCCCCGAAAAAATAGTTTTTGGGAAAACTATGCTACTTTCGCCCCGCTTATCAGGGGCAAAAGGTGGGTTCTTCGGTCGGGTGTGGCATAAAATAAGAATATACATTCCATACCCATTTTCGCATAATTCTTGAACAAATCTGTAACAATTTGCTTGTATTTCGGGCTTTTATTGTTTTTAAGAAAATTGCAAACAATCAATTGGAATGATTTCCAGGCAGCAACCTCATTAGGTGTCAATAATGAGGGGGAATTTTCATCTTCAAGCACCTTTCTTATCTGTGGACCGTCAAAGATTCTTTCTTTCATTTTTGCACTAAAAAGTCTTGGAAAAATCGATCTTACATGATCGAACGATCGGCTTTCTTTGTCAAACTCTTTGACGAAGTTTTGGAAGAGTCCAAGTTTTATGTGGAATGGTGCAAGGATGATATTTTGTTTCTTCACCCACACTAGTATCGATCGGTATCGCCTAAGCCTTTGTACACTCGGTGCAGCGCGTGCACTGACGAGAGGCGAACCATCTTTGAATTTTGGTACCTTCATTCAATTGAACCGCCGGCGATCAAAAGGGGATACGCCCGAAACGCCGTCGTTTTAGTTGGCCCCAGGGTCATATTCTTTTTCAGGTCAAATTTTAATTTTTTAATAACATATTCCAATAGTGAATTTTATTGCG
>CAKNWW010343075.1:0-21198 GCA_932074435.1 Andricus kollari
TTCAACAAAATTCACCGACGAAAAGCTGCGCTTCAATTTAAAATAGTTAGAGCTGCTGGTTTACAGAGTTATTTTAACGATCCACTTTTTTCCGTGTATGACTCTTCAAAAAACATAATTTTTTCCTATTTTGAGCTTTGTGTAGCCAAAAAAGTTTTTTAAAACATTCCTGTTTCGTACATATCCTACAGAAAAACTTTAGGAAAATAAATTGTATATGACTAAATTTTGCGTAAAATAAACAAAAATAAAATGTTTTAGCTCTTATGGGTCATAAGTTATGACCATGAAACCTTGACTCTTCCCATTCGGAAGGGTCTGTATGTAGTGCAAAATGTACTGCGACCATATTTGAGCATTTTTGTAGCATATATGCATTTGTAGTTCATTACAAGTACACTTTTTTGTCTTTAAAAAAAACAATAAATTGTTCAACCATTGTTTAAATAATACACTTCACACTATCAATTGTATGCATATTTTATGTATTTACTTTGTGAAAATTTCTTCCAGAATATCTGTTATCGAATGTAAATAAAGGAAAAATATATAAGTTAACTGTTTTTACATTGTTTATTTATTATTTGTAATAAAATGTTATTGAACGGATTAGTTTTATAACGTTGTATTATTTTATGTTAAGAATGCCAAAAATTTATAAACTAATCATCGCATAGGAAACAATTATTATTGTCCGTCCGTCGTACAAAAGGGCATAAGCGCCAAAATTTTTTACAACCATTTTTTTCAACAATTCAAACCAAAAAATTTGGTAGACAATTTTTGTTTCAAATCTTTTTTCCCAATTTTTTTTCATCTATTTTTTTTAATTAAATTTTTTTTAATCAAATTTTTTTCACAAAATTAAAAAAATATTTGTTTCAAGTTTCTTCTAAAACTTAAATTAACGTCTTAATGGGCTACAAAACCATTCCTTGTAGGCGCTCGGCGCCCACTTTGACTAATTTTTTTAGTGGTTTCCCTAATAGGACAACGTGGTAAAGTAGAATATTGGGGTCCCAAAAAGTATAATTTTGGAATCGATCGACATGCAGCTTGGTTACCCGCGCACGAAAAAAAGGTTTCATAAATTTCTCGGTTGCAGATTATTAAAATGTTATTGAGTTTCAATTTTTTTTTACATACCTGGGGTTCTGAAAAGTCTTCTCAATTTTTGTCGAATTTTAATCTATTATTTTATGAGAGATAATTCCTATGTAATTTGATATTGTTTGCGGAAATTTTTTTTAACACGTTTTCAAATAGGAGGAGAATCATTTGAGGTACATGAAAACTTTTTAGTGACAAAAATGCATTAGAAAAAAAATCCCCAAGACCCAGGACACGAAATCAGCGATACAGCGAATTTTGAAATTTTTGATATTGGTAGTTTATGAATTTGGATTCCTGGGTCTTGAGGATTTTTTTTAAATACATTTTTGCCACTTTAAAGTTTTCATGTACCTCAAATAATTCTCCTCCTATTTGTTTGAAACCTTTTTTTCGAGCGCGGGTAACCAAGCTGCATCTCGATCGATTCCAAATTAATTATACATTTAGGACCCCAATATGCTACTTTACCGCGTTGTAGCTATGTCAAATTACAAAAGTATTTATTTTCGACCCACCCTAATATATAAATATCCAATGAAAAAGCGCCTAATACTCTACCTCCGGGGTGGTATGGAAAAGACTTCATTTTACAAAACAATTTTCAACTTTCTACGAAGTAGACAATCTTCTGATACTAAGTAATTTATCAGTCAATCAATTAGACAATTATTTATTCCGTTTTTTCATCACTTTCATAATTACGTAATTAATTTGTTTACATATTTTTTTATTATCAACAATTAACAATAATTGTTTTCTCTGCGATGATTGGCTTATCAATTTTTTGCATTCTTAACATAAAATAATACAACGTTATAAAACTAATCCCTTCATTAATATTTTTATGAATAATACATAAACAATGTAAAAACATCTAATTTATATATTTTTTCTTCATTTACTTTCGACAACAGATATTCTAGAAGTAATTTTCAAAAAGTAAATAAATAAAATATGCATACAATTGATAGTGTGAAGTGTATTATTTAAACAATGGTTAAACAATTTATTGTTTTCTAACAAAAAAAGAGACAAAAATTGTACTTGTAATGAACTGCAAATGTATATATGCCACCAAAATGCTCAAATACGGTCGCAGTACATTTTCCAGTACATAATGAGGTCCTTTGGAGGACCATTATTTGACAACTATTGAAGATAGAAGGTTTTTTTTCTTCAGCTTTTTCAGAATTTCCTCTAGTTTAATTTTTCTGTTGAACATTTGGCTCTAAAATGCAATGGGGCGGGCCAGTCCACACAAACACGATTTTTGGAACTTTGTTCAAAAATATCTCCGGGACATACGGGTGTCTTTTTTAAACAACTTGGAATTTTTATCAGGGCCCCTTAAAATAAACCGCTTTAGCAAAAAAACGCGCATTACCTACTTAATACGGTGTAAATACTGTAAATGTACCAGATGCCTGGACTATAATAAATGCACAAACAAATAAGGTATAGTCTTCAATTTGATTAAAGTTTTTCCTTTTTTGGTTTAAAAATTCATCTCTTTGTAGAAGTTTGATCTTTTTTGGTTAAAAATGCAACTTTCTAGTTAAAATATATCTCTTTAGATTTAAAATTAACTTTTTTGTTCAAAACGTACATCTTCGGTTTGAAAATTTAACTGTTTTGTAGAAAATAATTATTTTCAGCTCGAAAATTTAACAATATGGTAGAAACTTCAACAATTTGATCGAAAATTCAACAATTTGATAGAAAATTTAACTATTAGGTTGAAAGTAGAGCTTCTTTGTTAAAAATTCAATTTTTCAACTGAAGATTCGTGATTTTGATTAAAATACATTCAAAATTCAAAAAGCTCGCAGGCCTAAAAAAGCTGGTGGACCGAAAAAGGTTTGTAGACTGAAAAAAGCTTGGGGATTGAAAAAAGGGCATACAGCGCGCAAAGCTTGCAAAATCAATAAGGAATATTTACAGAATTATTCTTTATACTAACAGGTGCTTATACTTAAGAAATAATTATACCTTTCAATTTCCATTCGATTTGATATATGAAAAGACTAAGTGAAATGGTATATTATTTTATTTTCTTGCACGGCTTGGAGAAACCAATGAATGTGAAAAATTGAAATATACTCAGATGACTTCCAGACCATTAAATTTAATGGTCTGGAAGTCGTCGGAGTATATTTTAACATTCGAGTTTAAAACGTTTTTTCTGGAATTTGCAAGAAACCTAATTAATAGGAAACCTCTCAAAGCAAATTTTTGTATTTATTATGTTTTTTTTTTACGTGAAATTGATAAAAAGTTATCTTTTTTAAGAAAATGTGTTTTTCTGAGTATCAACGATTTGCATACATTTAAAATTGGCAAAATAAATGCACTTGTATTTGATCGAGTATACCGATCAAATTTTTTGGTTCAGTGCAAGTTTTACAAGCCTTGCGAACTGCGCGAGCTTAATCGGTCTACAAGCTTTAGTCAGCTTGGCTCGACTCGATCCGCATATGAAAAGCTCGCGCGCATCGGATCGAGTTTGCGAACTTTTGCTCATGCCTATCAAAAGTGAGCTCTGCAATTTTTTTTTGAAAATTGATCTTTTTTAGTTGAAAATTCAACTATGTTGTTAAAAATTCACGTATTTTTTAACAAATTTGTCTTTTTGGTAGAAAATTAATCTGCTTGAGTTGATCATTCAAGTATTTTATTGAAAATTCGGTTTCTTTGGTTAAATTCAACTGTTTTTTATTCATTTTTTTGAAATATCAACTATTACATTTTTGTTTGTAAATTATTTTGTTTATACTCTCTTCCTTTTACGAGTTTCAGAGTATTTACATAACCATTGGATGTATTCTTACAAACAAGCATTATACTACTTATTTGCTACATATCATCTTAATTACACTCAACTCCCGATAAAAGAACCCCCGATTTACGAAACAAAGGGGGCAGTGAACGACAGCTCACACGCGTTTGATGCTTAATATGTTCCATGCAGCTGAATGTTTACGTTTGGATTCCCCCGATTGGGGATCAAGACTACTTGCAAGACAACCCCTAAACCGTTCTTATATCGGGAGTTGAGTGTACAATTATTACTTCTAGGCGCTTGTGACCTTGCCCTGGGCTTCCGTTTCCGATTGGATTCTATTCCTCAATACTACTTCCTAATTCTCCTTCAGGAGTTATTTTTTGGCTTTTTTTCCTACCCTGTGCCACTAGCTCTCTCTCAGACATTTCAGCTTTTCCATTAATCGTACCCCCTGATCATTTCCATTCAAAATCCAATTCACTCTTTCTTCCATGCTCTCCCCTCCCCCTTCGTCACCTGTGCACCTCTCTGACACATGCAACCATGTTTCCTGCTCATACCTGCACACTCAACACAGATTATTTCCTTCATGCATCCAATACCTGCATGCTTAACCATTCGATACCAACTATTTTACCTTGAATCTGCGATTTTTTCCTATCTTTCCTCTCCTTGCTTTTCCGTCATCTCTTCCTCTATCCCATGTTACCCCTTTTCTCTTAATCCAAAACCTCCCGGGCACACGCTTGTGCAATTCTGCTTCCCACTCCCCTTCTTAGTTTCTCTTCAAAATTCCAGGCTCTTTTCAGTTGCCTGACAATCATTTTCTCTCGACCTATTTCTTCCCTCAGCATATAACCTGGACAGCTCCAACTCACTCCCATGATCCATCTCAAAAATCTCTCACGCAGACTTTCAACTCTCTTATGCTCTTTCCATCCCAAAATTTCCACTCTATAACTTGACACTGATCATACTAACACATCGAACATGCACACTCTCATCCTCCAGTCATCCTTGAACCTTTTTTTACCCGTACCCCATGCTTGTCCCATTACTTTACTGACGCATTCTAATTTCTTTCTCACCTGCAGCTCGCTTCGTTCTCTCGCTTCGACCTAAAATTCTAGGTAGCAAACTCCTCAACCAACTCTACCACCACGCTATTAATATTCCATTCGTATTCTACTCTATACTTTTTATTTCTGAAACACATCATCTTAGTCTTATTCACGTTCACTGTATGCCATTTACTCTCACATACTCTACGAACACTCTCATGATCAAATTCATCTCTCTTTTATCATCCGCTATTGTTGAAAATTAATCTTTCCAGGTTGAAACTGCACATTCTTCGTTGAAAGTTGCACTACAATCTTTAGAAAAATGGTTTGCTTGAAGATTCAATAATTTTAGTACAAATTCCTTCTCTTTGGTTGAAGATTGAACTACTTTGACAAAAATTACTTTTTCAAGTTAAAATTAATTTGCTTTACTGAAAATTTAACTAATTGGTTTAACATTAACTTTTTTGGTAAAAGCTCATATTATCAGGTTGAAACTTCGACTGTTTTCTATAGAAAATTCGTCTTTTTGTTTTAAAAATTTAGCAATTTGGTAGAAAATTCTATTGCTTTGAAGAAAATTAGTTGTTTTTTATTTAAAATTAGGTTTTCCAAATGAAAATGTAGATATTTTATTTTTGGTTAAAAATTGAGTTCTTTAGGTCAAAAATTCAACTATTTGGTTAGAAATATAATATATTTGGTTGAAAAGTCGTCTTTTTTGGTAGAAAATTAATGTACTTGGTTAAAAATTCGAATATTTAGTTAAAAATTTATGTATTTTCCTAAGAATTTATTTTGTTAGAGGGAAATTAATCTTCTTAGTTTAAAATGTATCTTTTTGGTTAAAAATTAACTTTTTTATAAAAAAATGTCTTTTTGGCTGGAAAAGTCAATATTTTCGATTAAATTTTTTTGATTAATTGATTTAGAAATCGTGTTTGTTGAGGATTCAGCTATTTTGTGAAAAAATTCGCATTTTTTGGTTTAATTCAACTGTTTTTTATTTAAAATGAAAATATTTTCTTGGTTGAAAATGTTTGAAAAATTATCTACTTGTTTTAAATTGGAACCACTTTGTTAATTCATAAAAAACAGTTAGATTTTACCAAACGAAAAAAATTTAGTCGGCAAAAATCACATAATGTAATAGGATTCACAACGTGAGAAAAAATGAGGGAGAAAAAGGAGGTATAAGAACATACAAGGAGAAAACAGGAATAGATCATAATAAGGAAGTAAATCTTACCTTGAGAATTTCAAGAACGGGGAAACGAAGCGAGGATAACCCTTGGTATCAGTTGAAATTAGGCACTTAAAAATATTCCTGGTAAATCGTCAAGTAGGTTTACTTAGTTGGAGAAAATAGTTAATCCTACTGCTTTCTTATTTGTGAGTAACTAAATTCTTTGTTAGGTTGACTACTTAAACAATTTATATTAACTAAGGACAATACATTGGGGCCTTAGGAAACCAAGATGAGCAGTTCGAATAACAGTTTTTAGTTCCACTACTCTTCTCAGTCAGACTAACTAAGAATTTAGTTAAAATATTTTTTAATAAATTCAGCTGAGAAAACTTGCTGAAAGTTATTCCAAGTTATTACAGTTATTTTTAAACTTCTCATCTTAGTTCCCTAAGGCCCCAGTTTTTTGTGTTTGTTAACTTAGATGGTTTAAGCAGTCAGCCTAACTAAGAATTTAGTTACCCACAATTAAGAAAAGATTTGGATTAACTATATTCTTCAACTAAGTAAGCTCAGTAGACGATTTACCAGGAATTTCTTCAGTGGCGGTGACAGGATTCCCAAGATTCTCCACAGAAACTTGATGATGGGTGTCAGTTTGACTAAGATTCAGGTGATCCGAATAATTTGTGGAGTATTATCTGAAGGTTGACGGACCACTTAGAAGGTAGGGAGTACTCAACTAAATAAATTGAAGTTCGACAACATTAACACACTTGTGAGACTGAATTCACAAGATCAATTCTCCGAAGAGGTTGGCACGGCGTTGATTGAGAGAACTGAGGCGTGTCGTAAAATGACACTTTTTTATATGCGAGGGGTATTCCCCCCCCCCCCCCCCACCCGATCTTCTATTCAGGTACTAACACTTAATTATTGATGGCCACCATGTACAAAATGGTCTAAAATTATCGTTGGAGACCGTTCCTATACTCTACTCCACCCAAATTTCTACATGTTAAAAATGTGGGTGAAATGATCGATTCATATTCTAATATGTGCGTACTGATAAAAAAGAGGCCATGGTTTTAAATTATTAATCCGAAGCACAAAGCTAGTTGAAATGTTCGCTTCTTTTTTCATTATGACGTCAATATTAAATTCACAAAAATTAATTACAGTAAAATTAGTTTCTTCATAAAATGGTATAGTATAACGTGACTAAAATCACGTCGTGACAGGAAAGAGAAAATTCGATAACATTTATAATCAAATAGACAAATGGTTGATTTTAAAATAATTCCTCCTTCTTAAGGTCGGATAGTAATTGTTATCTAATTCAACATAAAAAAGAAATTCCACGTTGAGTAATTTCTTTCGAAATTCAATTATAGTTTAGTTTAGAGTGATCCCTCTACATTTCTGAAATTGATGCTTTGTTCAAACATTAACTATTGTCCTCGTAACCAGCTATGAAGCCAGAGAAAGATGGAATAGTTGATGAACTTTCACAGTGATATTTCTTGCAAATGTATTTTCAGTTTCGTCCCTTGACATACTATACCATCTATAATCTTCCTGTTGATTTATTTAAGTCGAAATTTTTTTTCGAGCGGACCATTTCTGTTTAGAAACAGGTAGAAAGTTTTATATCCTCTTTTATTTTATGCCACTCTATTATATTTTTGTACTAGGTGTATTATTTTAGCTAGGAATAGAGATACATTTTTTTCTTGCATCCCAGTTTAAGAATTTATACATTCTGATTGTATCCGTTTTATCTATGTATTTATATTTATTTACATTCGAAAGTGATTAAGCGGTAGCAGAAATTGTCTTCTTATAATATCAATGGTATTCAAGTTTACGATTGATAAAAAGCTGATTTAAAGTGATGGTAAAAGTTTTAGCTATCTTGGCAGTAATTTTAACTGAGCGGAATTGACGAAACTCGTTGGCAAGGATATAAATGAATCGAATGCATTTTCAGGTATAGAGTAAATGGAATTGCAATTGCAATTGAATCTAATTGACGTTAATCGGTAATAGGAAGACTGTCAATGTTACGCGTTGGTGCTTGAATTTGGTGAAAGGGTCTGGAAATCGATAACGCGGCTAATAATATGCTTCGAATCCCCTGAAGTGATGACTTTACATCCAATTTGAACCCTCTTCGTCGCCTGCTGCAAGACTGGCTTCTCCGGCAAGGCAATCGACTGTAAGCTGTCGAGCAGAGAAAGACGAGCTACTCGTGTCTCCACACTTCGACAAGTAAAATCAGTCAAAGATAAAATACTTTCACCACAAAAAATTCCATTGGTGCAATTTAAGAAAAATTACATATCATTCCATGCAAGATAATTTATTAAATACAATTTTTAAAACAACACAAAATTCAAACCAATTCGTTAGAACCCAACACAATGCAATCCTATAACGTGAAATTCTACACTAAGTGAAAATAGTTTTGTCAATTAACTCACTGTGATTCAATTATATACAAAAATACTCTACACAAATTCAATTATTTGTTATAATTTTAATTTAAAAAGCTCTAAACACAATAATGCAAAAGAATTTAAAATATTGTTGTTTGCAGAGTACGGTGGCACAAAAAAATATTTTTGCTGTAGTGCTTCTCACACCCCTACGAATTTTCTTTCATTTGGTGTAAACAATATTGTGCAATTTTTTATGAATTAAAAACAAAGTTTGACCCGTGCTCCAAAGCCTTTAAGCGCTTAAAAGTGTTAACTATTTTTTTGGTGTAAAAATGACAAATTAGTTACACAAAAGCAATAATTATGATTATGAAAAATTATGATGTGCTTTTTCATACATCTTCGATATTCTCGACCTTGAATAATTAAAAATGACCTTCTAAAAGTTAGAATGTATGCCTGTGATAGAAAAATACCTCTCAGACCGATATTCTGCTTCTTTCACAGTTCTTCACATAATTGCTTATAAGAAAAGCTTTTTCTATCACTGCCACCCATTTTGACTTTGAGAAGATTATTTTTAATCATTCAAGCCGGAAAATATATAAGGTGCATAAAAAGCGGTTAAAATTAGTTTCATTGATGCCTACCATAATTTAATTGTTATAATTATTGCTTTATTGAAACATTATTTAAATTAACAAATAATTGCACAATTATTTGTTAATTTTATAATTTAGTAATAATTTGATACTAAGGTTAAAAACCTTAGTATCTCTTAAATTGCAAAAATTACACGAGTTTTTAATATAAAATTTGCAAATAACTTATATTATCCTTAAAATTTTAAAATATTCGTAAAATATGTAAAAATTTTGTTATGACCAAATTCATTTCAAATGAAGTAGGTTCTTTGCTTGAAGACGCAGAATCTTTTAGCCACAAACTATGTTGTTTTTTATTGAAAATTAGGTGTTACTGGTTTTTCGGGTATGTAAAAAAAAAAGTTCTACGAAGTTAGGGTAATCGGTATGATCCTTTGCTTATATGAATGAATACTCACAAATAAAATTACTGATAAACAGTGCAGGATGAAGGGCAAACAATTCCGCAGCGTATTTGACAAGCTAGGTTAGTGCAGTATAGTACGTTTAAATGCCAGAGTAAAGTAAAACCGGTGATGCTGGATGAGTAAGAAATTAAAACGAAAGATTTAACTAAAAACTTTTGGATTTTAATTGAATGATAGTAATATTCTGACCTTAAAATGATATCTGTATGTTGATAAATGGGTGGCCAATCAATAGCGTCGATAATTGTGCGGAAACATAGTGATTGGCTACAATATGTTAAAAGCAGATGAATAATATCTGCAAAAATGCATTCAAAATTGTTTAGAATTTTTGTGGACTATTCATATAATTTTTTGTCACTTTGTCTTACAAATAATGCGTGGAAATCATGTCAAAACAAAGTTTTTGGCTCCGGCCAATGATTATACGATTTCGAGGCTGATCACTGCTTTTTCAAAATCAGTAATCTATAACCTAATGTGGCCAACGAGGTGGTCAATTTCTGTATTTCACCACATTTGAGTTGTCAATTATACAATCATTGGTCTATGCTAATCACTGTCTTCGCGGCCAATGATTGTGTTTTTGACAGTATTTGTATTTCTTTAAATATAAATTACCTATTACTTTTAACGCTTAACTTACTATGCTAATTTAAATACTTATAAAATTTATTATCCATCTGTGAATTTTACAATTTAGTTTCACGCTTATAGTCTTTTCCACCAATTCAATTTAACTGGAAAAATTCTTTAATAACCTCTATAATTTTTGTCATAATTGAGATATTAATCGTTTTCTGCCTGATTCTAATAACTTTTTATCGTCGTTCGTTTTAATTCTACTTTCGCGAGGAAGACCTCTTGTGAGTTGTATACGGGTTAAATAACTGTTGTGGTCAGGAGAATTTTTTTCATAAAATCGAATTTTCTCATTTTGCTCGCAAGCAACAGCAGATAAAAATTGCTTTTTTTCTATATCTTGCATCGTTTTCGAAAAAATTAAAAATATATATTCTTAGGAAAAAAAATTCTCGCGACCTCAAAAATACCCGGGTAGAAAATTGAAACTTGGTTCTTAACAACCCCTATCTAGATTTCCTATTTTCTATCGAGGCCCTAAAGTGGCAATCTATCGAGGGCACAATCGGAAACGTCACGCTCAGCTAGCTAAGTCTTGAGTAGGCAACACAACGAGGGCCTATTAATAGGGCCTTTATAGAATCTAGATAGTCCCTCACTATACTAAAACCATTCTCCAGTATTGCGCATGCGTTCTTTCATCCATTTTTTGTGCGTTATTTATTTAAACTGAAAAGTGGAAGATATGGTAAATTCTTAATAAATAAATATTTTTAATTGGATGGTAATGTTTTTTACATATACAGTTATAATAATAATTTTACACAAAGTAAAATAATCATGAACGAAAATGTTTTAAACTTATTATTTTACATTTCGTATGCACCATTATTATTATTACTGTATATGTTAAAATCATTAACGTCCATTAAAATTTCTGTATTTATTTAAAATTTACAATTGCTTCCATTTTTCATTTCAAATAAAATGTGCTTTTCAGAAACGCATTTTTTTTACGTATACATAATTTAAGACGAATAGCATACGACAATAACCTGTCGAGGGCCAGCAGAGGGAAAGCCTCAATTTTTCTAGCGAGAAAATCTGGCTGCGGCCTCATAAGAGCCAATATTTAGTTTAGGCATAAAGAGGCAGTTTCTACCCGGGTAGTTTCGCCG
The DNA here is from genome assembly GCA_932074435.1 of Andricus kollari. Lineage (NCBI taxonomy): Eukaryota > Metazoa > Arthropoda > Insecta > Hymenoptera > Cynipidae > Andricus > Andricus kollari. The sequence continues at coordinate 11,419 of CAKNWW010343075.1, forward strand.
TCATGCAGCTTATGGGATACCTTTCTTCTATTAGTAAAAGATTTCAAAAATATTGAAAGAAATAAAAAAGGTGGGGTTTTCTAGAAAATATGTCTTTCATGTTCACAAAATTTAAAGAAAAGAAATGAAAAAGATTTTCTGGAGAACCCCACCTTTTTTTATTTTTTCTTATAACTTTTTTTTCATTTTCTGCTTATCTATCTGTATGTCTATCATATCCTACGCCTAGAAAAAAATAGAATTTTAAATTTTTCCAGGTGCTATTTTCGTAAAAAAATGTCCTTTATATTCTCTGCCATGTATTTCCAACCCAAATTTAAATATGTAAAATATTTTAACCATTATTACAACTTTAATTGTAATATATGACTTCTATTATAAATTATAGGCATACATTCAATTGTTTTTAGTTGATCACTGGTCTTCGAAAAGTTAATTTGAAAACCTTTTAATTAAAATCAATCAGTGTCTTCCATGATTCTTTATAATGTTCCCTGTTTCCATCTCCCATTTCTATCCAATTTAAACTTTTATGGGGCACTTTTCTTAAGAGCTGAATTTGGTGGTGCTGCTCGTTAATTACAGCAGAAGATATCGCAACGAGAGAGGTCAGGCCAGATCGAATCGTTGTCGGCTAATAAATTTATCGCGTTATCGTCTGCTGGTAGATTGGGCGCGGCTCTTCCGGTGCTTTTCCTTCTGGTAAAGTCAGTTAATTAACTTTTGCGTGAGTGCATCCCAACTTGCATGAAATATTCAGAGAATTTACGAATCTGTGTGATCATATCTTATATACATATATATAGTGAAATTTCTTTACAGAATACTTTTCAATGTTTTCGTATTTAATTTCTGAGAATTACGTGGCTTCTAAGTGGAGAAAAGAGACTATGACAAAATAAAAACTTGAGAGTATTCATTCAAATCGATATTAAAACATTATTAAAAGTTTGCATGTTTTATTCTGTTATTTTCCGGCCTCGAAACACATGCCACTGAGTTTGTTAGGAAATTTTTTGAATTGCGTGGATGAAACCGTAGAATGAAAATGTTCTTTTATAAAAAGAAAACTACTACAACGAGATACCATCAGGGAACCTCTAAGTAGGCTTAGCACTTATTCGTCTACTAAAGCTGCAGTACTCAACTCTATATGAAAGAGGTTGCTTTGCAAAAAAATTCCCTCGTGAATTTCTATTCATGCATATCACACATAGTTATATGCCTGAAAGTCTTAACTTCATAAATAAGTTGCTTTAATTCTCGAATACGGAGATTTTCATACCAAAAAATTTGGAAAAAGATGTGCTGCATATGTTATGAACTTACCTATAAAAGTATTATCATTAATAAAATACTTTAATCATAATAAAACACATTTAAAGGTATTTCTTAATATCGCATTGAATAAATAATTGCCTTTGTTTTTATTCTTATTATTATTTTTAAATACATCAATATGTATATTATTCTACATAACTTGCTTACCAAATAATTCCCTATACACCCTTACAAATTAAATCTCATACAAATCACATTTTTTTAAATATCCTACTTCTATTATCTGAATTAATGATAATTTTTAATTGAATTCATACTTATCAGTACCTAAAAATATTAGTACTAAATACATATTTCAATATAAAAAAAACAGTCGTTTTTTTTGTCAAGCATGCCATTACATTTTATTTATCCATTGGAGCAAAAAATGCTCAATTCGCTCCGCTTTCTACAATGATCGTTGCACTAATGAGACAGAGAAGAATTCGTGAATAATAAAAAAATATAATGAAATCCAGCTTAGAACGCGGTTACTCGTTAAGGCACGTCGTTTTTCTGCTAGGGGGCGCAATGGAGATCTCCGGCGTGGAAGGTATTCGAAATAAATTATTATCGCTATTCGTTAGCGTCCAAGAAGAGAGCGTTTTAAAAAGTGAGAAAAAGAGTTCCGATGCAAAATTCTAGGCGCAGACAAAATAAATATTTATGTTTGTGACAAAGTTGTTTGACCTTATATAAAATTTGCACTGGACAATGGCAACTCTTAGCAAGGGTCAATAACATCCCCTAGTTACGCAGAATAACACCCGATTTTAACATTTAACTACAACCCTTGTCAACGACCGATAACAACCCTTCTTTAACGATTAATAACAACTCCAGCAAGGTCAAAAACAACCCATAGCAACAGCAAATAACAATGCTGGTAATAAACTGTTTATTTAGATACATTAACATTTTTCTCTACTTTCGAATGGAAAACAAACATCCAGACGAGTTGAAAAAAATCGTCTGGAGAAAGTCAAAATAAAAGTTTTTGCTTTTTTTAATACTATCCTTGTTTGCCAGAGATGAATTTAAAAAAATATTCACTACCTTAAATTTGTTTTTATAGATACAAATAGATAAGGATAATAAATTGTGTTCTATAAAATACGCAACAACGTCTACGAATGAGTATGATGAAATTTGTATTGCCAATCAGCGCGAAGAAAATAATAAGATGCTATAATATAAATGTGGATCAACCCCAATAATCGGACATTGGTAAAAAGTTATAATAAAATAATTATCAAGTACTATAAATACGCTCGTGTTAAGACGATGATGATAAGAAAACCACATGCATAAACCCAGGAGTTAAGCATCCATAATCTAGATTGATATGAAAATCCACTTTCACATAGGTAAAACGACTATGTGGGTTTCATAATCTCCAGATTTCTGTTGACACATTCTCGGACTGTGATTTTGACCAGATTTCAGCTAAAAACGCTCGCTTCATCATAGTGGTAAAAAGGTTTACCTGATTGGATGCTTCGTAAAGTTGTAAGATAATGACGACGACTCAGAGTAAATGACAGATTCACGCAAATGACGCTAATTACTTTCACAGAAACGGAAATAAAAATAGTTTAACAATTAGTTAACGTAAGCATATTGTGAGCGCGATCTAGTGCTGACTATAGTACCTAGTACATTTAATGCAAAAAAAATTAGTTTACTTTACTCTTCTGAAGATCGCCACATGGGGCCCTATTAGAGGAACCCTATCCCATTTTGTGTCGAAATTTGCCCACAGGATTTTTCATAGAAATGCATGCTGAATCATACAGGGTGTCCAAAAAGTAACGAAACACCTCAATAATTTTCCAGGTAAAATATATTTCAAAAAGGTCAAGGTCATTCTCGAAGTAACTTTTAACAAGGAATCCAACGGTGACCTTAAATTTGACCTTGAACTTAACCTTCAAGGTTATTTCAAGGTCAACTTTGTTTTTTTAATTGGGAACCCCTATTTTTGACAACGGCAATCGAAAGAGCGGGTAATTTTGCGTCCAAACATGAACTCAGGTCATGGGTCAAGGATGACCTTAAATTTCAGCTGAAGGTTATTAGGTTTGACCCAGGTATTGGGCGGGTCCAGTCTGTACTGCTGCGGCTGAGGTGTTTACGAAAAACGTCGATGTCATTCTTGGAGTAACTTTTAACAAGGAATCCAGTGTGACCTTGAATTTGACCTTGACCTTGACCTTCAAAGTCATTTGCAGGTCAATTTTTTTACATTTAGCGCTACCCAGGAACAACGACGTGGACGTAGCAAAATCTGTTCCCTTTAGGGTGCTTGATTTACGTGAGTCCCCTTGCCTCTCACAAGAAGTGTTATTCTTTCCCTTTCAGTGCGGCGTTGCATTTTGACTTTACGGACTAACCCTTACTCAAATTCCAATCAGAATCAAGCAGGTTAAACGTATAACGCAGATAAACGTTTTAAAAAAATTAAAATTGTAATCTGGTATTTTTACGTAAAAGCTCTACCTCATTTTCACATGTAAACTACTGCACTCATGGTTGATAGAAATTTTTGTAGGGTAAAAAAATTTGGAATTTGTTGCTTATTGAAGTATCAATTTATAACGAAGCTTAAGCTTGCAACCATTTAGTTCTTTTTCTTATTTATTTATTCATTATTTTATCAAATTTTGTGTGAAGAAAGTTAAAACTATACTTTGATCGACATTTTTATTATTCGTGGGTTCGATGCTAACATAACTAATATTCAATACGCACATTTTATTTTAAAAATTTTTTAAATGTTTTTACTTCGAAATTTTTTTTGACCTTGAAGATCAATTTCAAGGTCAAATTAAAGGTCACCACTGTATTTCTCGTTAAAAGTTACTCTAAGAATGACGTCGGCCTTTTTCGTAAGCACCTGAGCCGAAGCAGTACAGATTGGACCCACCCCATACCTGGGTCAAGCCTAATAACCTTCAGCTGAAGTTTAAGGTCATCCTTGACCCATGACCTGAGTTTATGTTTGGACGCAAAATTTCCCGCTCTTTCGATTGCCGTTATCAAAAATAGGGGCTCCCAATTAAAAAAAAAAAACTTGACCTTGAAATAACCTTGAACGTTAAGCTCAAGGTCAAATTCAAGGTCACCGCTGAATTCCTCGTTAAAAGTTACTTTCAAGAATTACCTTGACGTTTTTCGTAAACACCTCAGCCGCAGCAGTGCAGATTGGACCCGCCTCATACCTGGGCCAAGCCTAATAACCTTCAGCTGAAGTTCAATGTCATCCTTGACCCAGGACCTGAGTACATATTTGAACGTAAAATTTCTCGCTCTTTCCATTGCCGTTGTCAAAAATAGGGGTTCCCATTTAAAAAAACAAAGATGACCTTGAAATAACCTTGAAGGTCAAGCTCAAGGTTAAATTTAAGGTCAACACTGGATTCCTCGTTAAGAGTTACTTCAAGAATGATCTTCACCTTTTTGAAAAATATTTTAGCAAGAAAATTATTGAGGTGTTTCGTTACTTTTTGGACACCCTGTATATGGACCCCCATGTGGGTCCCCATATGGGTTCCTATATAGGGTTTCATAAGGGGATTTTCAGATTGATAATTGTAGCAGTATTACTTGTAATGTACCAATAATTATTTTCAATAATAGATGTAATACTTCCGGGACCCTTTTCTAACCCACTGCCAATGGTGGAAGGCTCCTCAGGGGGCAGTCTACCACGAGTGGTGCGAACTTCTGGAGCATTTGCGGCTCTGGATTATCGACCCTCTCCAGGGGCCCTAAAATAGCCTTTTAATGGCTGAGACGAGAATCCCCATGATACAGATTAATCTGCACCACAGAAAAGGTGCCTCTGCGGTTCTAGCCAGGCGCTTGTCAGTGGTGCAGACAAGAATTGCCCTAATCCACGAACCCTGATTATACAGGGAAAGGATTAGTAGCTTGTCAGGATGTGGCTCCATATATAAGGGGCCACGAGAAAAAGCGCCAAGGGCATGCATAACCGTCAAGGGTATGGATGCGATCTTGGTGCCTAAGTTCCAATCCAGAGATCTCACCGTTTTCAAGGTGAGACTCAGGGGCAGTAGCGGAGAAAGGCTAGAGGTGTTTATTGCCTCGGCGTATCCCGGACGATGCCGAGGGGCCCCGCCTCCCAGAGAGGTGGAGGCTCTAATTCGGCACTGTCAAGAGAACAAGATTCCTCTGCTGTTGGGATGTGATGCAAACTCTCGCCACAGGGTGTGGGGAAACACAAACATTAATGACAGAGAGAGAAATTTGATTGAATATATAGCATGCATAGAGCTGGAGATTCTGAATCGGGGTGATACTCCCACATCCCAGACTAAAAAGAGGAGTGAGGTTCTCGATTTGACTCTATGTTCGGTTGTACTGAGGAGCAGGGTAGTGGGCTGGAGAGTCTCCGATAAGGAGTCTCTTTTGGACCACAAATATATCGTGTTTCGATCAACCCTAAGAAAACCGGTGGTGTCCAATATCAGAAACCCCACAAAAACACTTTGGGAATCATACAAAGAGGAACTCAAAGGGAGGCTTGCGGAATTCCTTACTCGGTAAAAAGACAAGAATGTTATGCAATAGGGCAAATAGAACTAAATTGCCTTCAGACTGGGACATCTATAAGACGGCCCAGTATGAATACAATAAAAGTATAAGAAAGTATTAAGGTTGTATGTAAAAAAATCAATCTCTGGTAGAATTTTTTTTAAAAAGGGAGCACTATTTAAATAGAATGATTATTTATATGCTAAATTAATTTCAAATTTTTCAGCAGTACCGATGCAGAGATAATTAATGTCAAACTTGACTACTTTAACACGTGATTCGTGGGCAATGCATAGGCACTCTCCAGAATTTAATTTTTAGTAATTAAACGCTCTGGTACAGAAATTTAGAAAATGTAGCTATTTGTGCTGCTTGAAAATACAAATTTTCAGAAAAAACATCCAATTTTTCCACGGTGTAGTTTCATAGATAATCTAATGAAAAACAGTGAAATTTTAGTCACTTTCAAACGGATAAACGTAACAGTATCGCGACCCGGCAACATTATTCCCTCCTCCAGCTTGCTTCCTGTACGCACTCGACACACACACTCACACACACACAACGAGCTTGGAAGCGTACGTGAAATTGCGACGTTGCGCGATCTACGAGTCTGCCGCTGGCATAGCAGTGGTGACTGTACGTATACACATACACTACAAATTCTAAGCCAGTTGCGCACTGAAATGTTCACCATGCGGGCCCGTGAAATTTTTTCAACATAGCATCGCTCGACGGCGCCTCGCGGGACTCTACTATTTGTACGGGGATGGGACTTGCATACAACCTTAACAGGAGGATTGGAGGGGCTTCTGCGAGGGATCGAAAGACATTCCGAAAACAGCGTGGCTCCACAGGAGCACTCGGGCTCATAAGGCTCGATAATTCTGAGTTTGCCGAAGACGAAGAAGCAATGCTGAATCACCTGATGGAAGTTCACTTCCCGGGGTTTCAGCGAATCCGAACCGAACAAGAGGAGGAAGGCTGAGGCCAAGAGGTGGAGAGGGCCGACTGGAATTTCGCCGCTAAGGTCGTTGATTACAAAAAGGTGGAATGGGCCGTAGGGTCCTTCTGTCCCTTTAAATCACCAGGGGCGAATAGTATTTATCCAGCGCTTTTACAAAAAGGTATGGATCTAGTCGTCTCTCCTCTAAAGAAATTATTTAGGGAAAGTATAGCCCTTAAACACGTGCCATCGGCATGGAAGGATGGCAGAGTGGCCTTCATTCCCAAACCTATCAGCCTAAAGTCTTTCATTCTGAAGACGTTGGAGAAGCTGATCGAGAGATATACTAGGAATGAGGTGCTCTTGGCCTCCACGCTGCATAGAGGGCAGCATGCTTTTCAGGCAGGCTTCTCGGTAGAAACTGCACTTCATGCTGTTGTGGCAAAATTGGAGCAGCAGTTGGAACAAAAGGGGTATGCTGTGGAGACTTTCTTCGATATAGAGGGTGCTTTCAGCAATACTCTTCCAGAAATCATCTGTCGAGAGGCTTTGAGATGTAGCATGCCGCACCAGCTAGTTTGCTGGATAGGAAGCATGCTACGCTGGAGGAGACTCGAAACCAGATGGGTTTGGCCCCTCCTGTGGTGCATTGTAGTGGACGGCCTCCTTCGAAGGCTTAATAAAGAGGAGTATCATACTCAGGCCTATGCGGATGATTTTGTAATACTAGTCAGGGGGGCTCATTTGGAAACGTTGATGGGTCTTACGAGGTCGGCGCTGCGCATCGTAAAGCTCTAGTGCGATAGCTCAGGACTCTCGGAAAATCCAGAAAACACCAACCTGGTCATTTGCACGAGAAATTATACAGTGCCGAAAGTTGACGATCCTGTATTCTTTGGTGGGAAGCTGACGTTTTCAGATTCTGAACTGATTCTGAACTGGGCAAAGCACCTGGATGCCCAATACAGTAAGTTTTTCATGACTATTTGGATGTGCAGCAGAGACTTTGGGTTGACGTGGGGTCTAGGGCCTCAAATTCTTGCATGGCTCTACTCTGCTGTCCTGAAACCAAGGCTCCTACATGCGGTCGTGGTCTGGTGGCCACGGTCAGAACTTGAAACAATGCAGGACAGGCTGCGAAGATTACAAACGCTAGCATTTAGGGGGTTGACTGGAGCAATGAGGACTACGCCGACAGCGGCGACAGGATTCATGCTCTGTGAAGAACCCCAAAATGTTACGATAACTGCAAGAGCGGCACACGCGATTGGTCGCTGATTCTGGAGATGAGGCAAGATAAAATAACAAAACGCTTTAACTTTGCCAAAGCTTTCCGCGTCTGCATTCCAAGCAGGGTTTTGTGCGAAGCAAATGGCAACCCGCTACTCCAAGGGGAAATCTGGTATACGGATGTCTCCAGGGGTGAGGGAGGGTCAGGAGCAGGAATCTATGACAGCAAGAGAGGGAGGGGGTAGGAATCCCTCTTGGGCGACATACTACTGTCTTTCAGGCGGAGGTCCTGACCGACCTTAGCTGTGCTGAAACACTAATAGAAGAAAACGCTGTCGGCAGACAGATTACGAACTGCTCGGACAGCCAAGCGATACTAACTGTAATAGAGAAATAAGACATAACATCAGAACGGCTTTGGGAATGCGAAACGACATTAAACCAACTTGCAGAAAGAAACAATGTGGCTTTCATATGGGTCCCTGGTCACGCAGGGATCAAGGCCAACGAAAAGGCGGACCAGTTGGCAAAATGCGGCGCGGCGAGTGAATACATAGGACCGGAACCGGTACTGGGAATAGCGTCTTGCTGTGTCGGGATGGCCATTAAAAGGTGGATCCGAAGAAAAGACCGGGAATACTGGGAACAAGACCAGGGTTGCCTTCAAGCGAAATCCATCCTGGGTTATACCTATATGATGGACAGAGCCAGGGAAATCTTGGGTTTACCCAAGAAAGATATAAGGACAGTGGTGCGGATCCCGATTGGGCACAACCACTTAAACTATCATATGCATAATATGGGGCATAACCCCACAATAGAGTGCAGGAAATGCGGCAGGGATGACGAAACATCCCTGCATGTATTATGCCAGTGCGTGGCATTAGCTAGGCTCAGGCAACAAACCCTCTGGGCCTATTTATGGAACCTGAGGAAATTACGACGCGAACAGTAGTCGACATACTGGGCTTCATCGAGAGGTCTGGTGTCAATTGCTGAGAGCGAATAGGTAAGGGTCAATACGATCATCTTGTTTTCACTCATTTCGATCATCCACGCAAGATCAAATCACCCATCGCGGAGGGCCAACCTGCTAAGTTACCGCTGGCGTGTTTATTAAAAATGATTTAATCTGTAAGTCAAATGTTCACAACAAATAATAAATGTAAAGTGCATAAGAATATTAGGAATAATTATAAATTCATATTAAGTATAAATAACATATTCCTTTCTTCACAATTAAAATCAGTCATTTATTTCAAAGGCGAAAATCTAATAAATAGTTTAAATTTCACTTTATAAGTCTTCCTTGTGAGCAAAGAATGATTTTTAATAATTTTACTCTTATTATTTGCTTTAAACAATTGCTTTTCACATTTAATCATTTCAAATAAGCGCGCCAACCTTAACCAATCCTGTTGTCGACGCGATGCATGCAGTGCGAAAGAAGGTTCGTCATGCAAAACTAATCGTAGGTGGCAGCACCGAGCCCAGTACTAGACCCTCTGTCGATGAGAGACGAAAAAAATATTGTTCTTGATGTACGGTTGCTTATAACTAAATATATGAGGATAAATAATCTTTAAATATATGCTTAGTGCTTATATGCGAAGGTGATTTATGCTTTTAGTGGGAATTATACATACATTGGGATATATGGTAAACCTAACCTCACTTTTCATGTGACAGTCAGAAAAGGATTTATCAGCCTTTTACAAATGCTATAT